>JAMKQA010028009.1:0-14704 GCA_024699735.1 Posidonia australis
CCCCCCCCCCCCCCCCCCCTCTGTCGCCGGAAAACGGCGACGGCGGGGCACGGGAGGCAATTCCGACCAAAGGAAGCCTCTGGTTTGCTCGGAATTGCCTTAGGGAGAGAGAAAAAGACCTAGGAATACACGAATTAAGAACTGGAAGGGTCCAGAATGGCGTACCTGGCTTGGAGGACCTCTGCACCTCGTCGGAGCTCTAGAAGCGGTTGTCTGCCTCCTTCGCGATTGCTCTGGCTTTTTCCACGCACTCAATTCCTCACTCTCGAGTGCTGGAAAGCTCTGGAATGCACTCTGAATTGTCTAACCCCTCTGAATGGCTGGCTTTTGCTCTTTATATAGGTGAACCCATCAGATGCTTCTCGAATTTGCATGCGTCTCGTAACAAAAATGCCAGCTCACCCGACCACGGTTACGCCAGCTCACCAGACAGCCAACGGCTGTCTCCCGTGGTCTCTGTTTTGCTCCCCTGCTCGTCGGCAAAGATGAACGGCGATCCTAGTTTGCCGGCGATTGATCCAGTGGCTGAGGCTGCTCTGGTTGAGTTGCTGGAATGGTGTGGCTCGGGCTTGGCTGAATGAGCTCAGTGAAGGAGTGAGCTTAATGGCTAATTGGGTTCGTGAGGTTTTGGTGAAGTTCAAATGTGGGTTGAGCCATTGTGGACTTTGGGCTTCATGGGCCTCCATGGGCCTATGTGGGCCTTGTGGGCCTCCATGGGCCCAAGTGGGCTTCAATGGGCCCAAATGAATTAAATGGGGCCAAATAGGTTAAATGGGCCTAAGTAGGTCTTGTGTACCCAAGTGGACTCAAATAGGACTTAACGGGCCTAAGTGGGCCTTCATGAGCCCAATTGGGTTTCCATGAATTAAATGGCCTAATGAGGGTTTGTATGCCCAAATGGGCTCAACCAAGGTTCAAGCTCAGCCACCACATCATCATCCTGCAAAATTGGAAATTTGAGGTGTCTACAGGTCTGCCACCTTCTCTACTATGAAAAACATTCAAGAGCCTTCAATCTTTCCTACAGCTCTATTGTATTCTTCTTGGCGTCGGCTACACTTCCTCCCTTGCAATGGTATGTGATCCTCCTTCTTGATATGATTCTGTGCGTATGTCTTTATCCCCATGCTGATCCTTACGGATTTTACTCTCTCACATCTTGCTGATTTTATGCTGATTTGCTGCATCATGCGAAGGGATGCTTTAATTTTGGGCTTTATACTGATTTTAATGCTGATTTAAAATCTGGTTTTCACATACTTTGCAAGGATATTTTGATTTTCCTTTATTCTTGGGCTGTATACACATCTCATGAGCTGATGTCCCATAGCACTTTGGATTTGCAAAAGAAGTTTTTTTTTTTTTTTACTGATGCATATTTTCACGTCTTGCAAATTTCCTTCTTGATTTACAACCTTTATTTATTGCTATCTACCTTGGGGACATGCTTTGCCAAATCGCTTTTATTTTTATTTGCCTCCCATTTGTGCCAAATCAGCTTTGTTTGTCCCATACGTTGACCCAAGATCATTCTTACAAGGTTACCCAACCATGGTGACACCGAGGTATTGCTTTGATGTTCTGCGAACATGGATTGATACATTAACTGCTGCGAATCGTGAGCAACTACGGATATGGGGCATATCATCCTCATTACTCAATATTGCTAAAGTGGAGGTGAACTGTCATTTGCTATGTGTTGCAACTAGATTCTGGAAACCTACTTTCCATGTATTCCACAAAAGGCAGACAGAGCTGACTCTCACCTTGGAAGAAGTCCGACGAATATTTGGCCTGTCACCATACATGTCTCCGCCTGTCTTTATGCGCTGCGACAGCTACGCTTCAGTCTTGAGCCAACTGACCGATTTGTCTCGATGTGTTTGCGAGAAAAGCCTCATTTGCAAGGACGGGTCGGCTACCATGCTGTGCCTGGACTACTTTGACAAGATTATCAGCACCCGTCTATTTTCAGGTAGCTTGTGGCTCCACGGCTTTGTGGTACGCTTCCTTGGAGAGTTAATTTTCAGCCATGGTCGGATGACAGTTGCCATTGAGGTGACAGAAATAACATTGGCGATGATCACCCACCAAATTGATCTTGCCTATACTCTTGGACCGGGCCTTGAAACGTTCCAGGCATTTCAATGGTTGCGGCGCCTTAGTGCAAGTAAGTTAATAATGTTACCACAATGATTTACTGTGCCTATCTAACTGGGCTCTGTTTTCCCCTGCCAGGCTTGGCTCGCTGCCCACATGGGGGTGGAAGTCCTGCGCCCTCAGCACTTTGTGTTTGAATCCTACAGTCGTACCAACCATTCACGCACCCTTCCAGGCGTACATGAGTTGTGCGATAGACTACGAAATCTCACCAAGGACACTGTAGCTTGGCGTGTTCTATCCACGACTCCGAAGCCCTTCACTGTCTTCTTTAATGGTAGCAACATGCGACTTGTTGTCCTCCCAAGGCTAACAGGCGGTGTGGAATATCATCCTGTCCGTGTTCTTTGCCAATTCGGCTTTTGCCAAGACTCGATCGAGCAAAGCCCTATCCCTGAGTGTTTCAAAAGATACATTCTTGATTCTGATGTGACAACCTCTGAATTAGCCCGCATGACTCGTGTTGGCATTCAATCTTCTGACCTTGCCATTACTTAAGGTTCAGACTGCACAATAGAGTACGAAGTCGAGATTCGAGAAACATGGCCGATAAGCGAACTTCCTCCTAGTGGCACTTGCTTTACAGGAGCTGGCAGCTCAAAAAGAGCAAGAGTCGACTGGATACATTTGGTCCACTAGCAAATCTAATACAACTGATGGGCTGTAATAAAGACAATGTTTGCTTGCACCTTGTGTCATCTTAAATTTTGTACTGTTTGTGTCTGCCTGCATGCTTCTAATAGCACTGTCTTAGTGATTCTTTTGACTTAGAAAGGCAGTTGGCATGCCCCTAGTCAATAAACCTTTTCCAACCAAAAAGCGGTTAACACGCCCCTGGTCAGAACTCCGTTTTGCCAATATTGCAACTCAAAAAAAAGGCAGCTGGCATGCCCCTAGTTAGAATATGGACAAATGCCTTGCAAAGTGATGCAAAAATGCGTGATTTATAATGCTAAATGCTAAATGGTTGATAGAAACACAATGTGGAGGCAAGATCTATGCATGCTTTATAAACATTGGGGCCCTCAGGGCCAAGAAAGCCTTTATTGCCTGCTACAAGGAATGAAAATGTCCTCGACTCACGTGACACTAACTTGAATGCTTGGGTTTATTTGTAGCTCTCCTTTGACAACATCTTGGGATAACATGGGACCCGTGCCAAACTCTTAGAGTCCTACACCTACTTTTTTAATAATTCTTCTTTCTTTCTTTTTTACTCCCTCAAAGGCATGTTGACCTACTCCATCCCTACATGGAGGTAATAAACACCTAGACTGAGGATAGCTGCTCTCTTTTCTTTTTGATGCAAAGGGGTGGATAGTCCCTTTATAAATGTGGGCTTTGTAGTTGTATGCTTCAACTCCTCTCCAAGTTATGTGGTAGGGACAAAGTCATCCTGCATGCCTCACTCAATGGAGCCGACTTCTATCTGCAACTTCTATCTTCCTATCTTTTTATGTTCCGAAGACTATGTATTTTTCCTTGGCTCACACTCTCTCCCGACCTAACATTTTTTCTCCCTCTGGAGGTGTAGGCTCCTTGGAAATTTGTACATTTCGTCCAATTTCCCTGAATAGTCACTCCCTCACTCCCGAAGTCACACAAGTAGTAACATGTGAGGAGGAAAAAACTCTTCCTAGGCAGGCTGGCCTTCCGAATTTCCTCATAAGGCAATGGTGATGCAGGATCACTGGTAGTACTTTTTCAAATAGGAAGCATTAACAGGCTCCGACTGCCCTCCATGATCCATGTCCTCAAGAATGACTACACCTCCAGCAGGGCTTCTCTCACTATAAATGGTCCACGCCAGTTGAGCCTGAACTTTCCTCAGGCATCAGGTAAGTGAACGGCGCACAAAACCAAATCACCTAGCTCAAAATTTCTAGGCCGGACCTTCTTCTGATATGCTCAGGCCACTTGCTTCTGGTAGCATTGGGCATGGTGTAAGGCTTGTAATCTGTGCTTGTCAATCAAGTCTAACTAAACACAGTGATCTTGAATCCATTCCGCCTCATCTAATTCTGCTTCCTTCAGAATTCTCAATGATGGGATCTCCACTTCAAAAGGAAGAACTGCCTCCATACCATACACAAGCGAATACGGCGTTACTCCTGCTGATGTCCGGACCGAGGTCTTGTAAGCCCACAGCGCATAAGGCAACTTCTCATGCCAATCCTTGTGGGTTTCAGCCATCTTCTTCAAGATCTTTATCAAGTTTTTATTGGCTGACTCTACGGCTCCATTCATCTGCGGTCAATAAGGAGAGGATCTATGATGCTTGATTTTGTAACTCTGGAAATAATCCTCAACCCTTTTTGCTATGAAATTAGCTCCATTATCTGATATGATGGCATATGGGACCCCATATCTAGCAATAATGTTGTTCTTGATGAATTTTTCTGTAACTGCCACTGTAACAGTTTTATATGATGTCGCCTCGACCCACTTTGTAAAATAATCGATGGCCACAAGAATATAGCGATGTCCATTGAATGCAGCTGGATGAATGGCGCCGATAACATCAATTCCCCAAGTAGAAAAGGGTTAAGGTGACGTCATGCTATGTAACTGCTGTGGGGGAGCATGTATGAAATTGCCATGTATTTGGCAGTTGTGGCATCTCCTTACAAATTGGTAGCAGTCATTTTCCATGGTGGACCAGAAATAACCCTGCAACATGATTTTCTTGGCTAAGAGGACTCCATTCATATGTGGACCACAGGTGCCTGCATGAACCTTCAGCATCAGCATGTCTACCTCCTTCTTGTCCACGCACCTAAGAAGCATTTGATTGTAGGATCTTCTATATAGATGCCCTGCCCCGAGCACATATTTAGAGGCCAACCGTATCAAGGTCTTTTTATCTGTTGCAGAAGTCTTAGAAGGGAAGCCACCAGACTCCAAGAAAACCTTGATATCATGATACCAGGGTAACTCAACTGTCAATTCTGCTTCCTGAATATGCATACAATGCATTGGTCGCTCTACACAAGTGACTGAGATATCCGTTGCCTGTGCCTCTGGGAGCGATAACCATGATGCCAGGGTAGTTAATCCATCTGCGTACGCATTCTTGGCTCGTTTCATGAAAGAAAATTTGACAATACCGAACTCGTTAATCAACTTCAGCAGATGCTCATGATATAACACAAGCTTCTGATCCTTTGTCTTCCAGTCACCATTAATCTGTGAAATGACCAACATTGCGTCTCCATATACTTGAAGCTCTCAGACGCCCTGTCCCAGTGCCACTTGTAATCCTAGGATGCATGCCTCGTATTCAGCTTCATTATTGGTGCATTCAAATGTCAACTTCCTCGCAAAGGGAATTAGTTGTCCTTGCGGCGTTGCCAAAACTGCACCAATACCTCTTCCTCTTTTATTAACTGCACCGTCAAAGTACAGACACCATTGATGCTCTTCCTGAGGACTTTCTATTTTTTCGTCGCACATTGCAAATAAAATATCTTCATCTGGGAATTGTGTCTGCAACGGCTAATATTCTGGCAAGGGTAGGTCGGCCAAGTGATCCACCACCGCTTGTCCTTTTATGGACTTTTGTGTAACAAATGTGATGTCATACTGCGACAACATTACCTGCCACTTAACACATCTACCCACCAAAGCTGGCTTCTGGAATAGATACTTGATAGGATCATGCCGACATAATAGCAAGACTGGATATGCTATCATATAATGCCTAAGGCGCTGAGTGGCCCATACCAAAGATAAGCAAACTTTCTCTATGGGGTTGTATGTGACCTCACAATCATTGAACTTCTTACTGAGGTAGTAGATAGTTCTCTCCTTACACCCTGATTCGTCGTGCTGTCCTAGGACTGCGCCCATAGAATACTGTGTTGTTGAGAGATATAATAACAAAGGCCGTCCTGGCGTAGGAGGAACTAATCTGGAGGTTTTGTCAGAATCTACTTGATCTTGTCAAAGGTCGCCTAACATTCATCATTCCAGTGTGTTTGGGCATTCTTCCTCAGGAGTTTGAATATTGGTTCACTTATGGGTGTCAGTTGTGCTATGAACCAGCTGATATACTGCAGCCGCCCCAACAATTTGTGAATTTCTTTCTCAGTGGTAGGGGGAGGCATATCAATAATGGCTCTAGCCTTATGAGGATCCACTTCAATTCCTCTTTGACTGATAATGTAACCTAGGAGTTTTCCAGAAGATACCCCGAACACACATTTGTTGGGGTTGAGGCGAAGCTTATACTTCCTTAGGCGGTCAAATTACTTCCTTAAACAAGAGAGGTGATCTTCGAGCTCTTTAGACTTGGCGATCATGTCATCCACATACACTTCCACTTCTTGGTGCATAAGATCGTGGAATAACGTTGTCATGGCCCTCTGGTATGTTGTACCTACGTTCTTCAGCCCGAACGGCATTACTCTGTAGCAGAAAACTCCCCATGGGGTAATGAAAGACGTCTTCTCCATATCTTCTTCGGCGGCCATTCTGATCTGGTTATATCCTGAAAACCCATCCATAAATGACAACATCTTATGCCCTGCTGTGTTGTCAACCAAAATATCTATGTGGGGAAGTGAGAAATCATCTTTCAGGCTCGCTTTGTTAAGGTCTCGGTAATCTATGCACATGCGAACCCGCCCATCTTTCTTTGGCACAGGCACCACATTGGCGAGCCACTCAGGATAAAGAACAACCTTAAGGAAATTGACTTTATGCTGCTTCATGATTTCCTCCTTAAGCTTTAACAGCCACTGAGGTCGCCATCTGCGAAGCTTCTGCTTGACTGCCTTTGAATTTAATTTTAGTGGTAATGTGTGCACTACCACCTCAATGTCTAAACCAACCATGTCATCATAGCTTTATGCAAAGACATCTACATTTTTTTTCAAGAAAGCTATAAATTCTACCTTTACCCTGTGGTGACAACTTGGCACTGATATGTGTTCCTTTAACATCTTCTGCCGTGCCAATATTGACAAGCTCTGTCTCCTCCTCCACATGAAGATTTGGGCCTTCCGGGTCATTAGCATGGAACTAAAATTGTGATGGCTCATTATCATCAGTACTGTCTGCTTCACTGATTTCATCTTCCTCTCCATAGGCTATAAGCTCCAACATAATTTCTTGTTCAAAGGTCGGATCCATGATGTCAATTGAGAGGATTTCTTCTGATTCCGCACCCTGATGGCGCTTTGTGACAGTCACAGTGACTTTCGTGTTATAATGGCACTGTGCAACCTCTTCTGCTTGACTATCTGGGCTGTCTGAGGACCTGGGAATCCCTGCCTCTGAAGTTGATGCCACCCTATTCACAATTTTCGATTTTTTTTTTGTTTTTTCAAAAAATTTTGGGTTTTCTTGATTTTTTGATTTTTGTGTATTTTCTCTGCGATTTACAAAGGATTCTGCATGTTGGCGGTTGTCCTGTTGCAAACTAATGAGGCTACTACCGCCCGTCCTAGTTGCGCTTAACTTAGGTTGTTTTTTTTTTTTTTGATCCTCACCCTCCAGGTGAGGTTTAAATTGCCAATACCGGCTGACAGGAGATTAACTCCATTGGTCTAGCATACTTCTTCTCTGGCTCGTGAAGGACCATGATTGCAGCCTGGTCCTGGGGTGATACTGGTGATTCCGGTGATGATGCAATGACTGCCTTTCCCTTCCTAACTCGATCATGCTCTGCCAGATCTTCTACGAGCACATCTAGCTGTTCTTGGAACAAAACATCCAGATCCTCAACTACATCATCTTCCAGGCCACTCTCTGAGTCTGCCTTCTGGACTGAATCATCCAATACTACTGCCTGACTGACCGCTGACTATTCTGACACTAAGACTGCTGAATATTTCTATGATTGCTCACTAACCTGCTCAGTGCCCTGCTTTGTCTCTGGCTGGCCATCTTCTACATATGATTCTTCCGGATAAACCCAAACTGACAACTAGGACACTGACACTGTACACGAGCTTTGATTCGGATCCAAGATGTCTGCACTGGTAAAATTAGCTAAATTCCGTGGAATGAACATCTTGGGGGACTTACCAAAGCGTGGCACTCTCTTCTGGTGATACTGACGTTCGTATCCCAATCCTTCGCACTCTATCCATTCCTCCGCCTTGATCGGCTCGGTGATTCCTTAGCAATATCACACAAGGGGTGTTCCTTTCTCATATCCCCATTTGCGACACAAATTATCAACCATCAAACGGGGATTACCACAAATGGACAAATGGCCAACGCGTTCAAGGGGAGGGATGAAATTAACCGGCTCGAACCGGTTAACCTGATATAGAACATCAGAAAGTTTAGGTTCGAAATGGATAGTCTGGGGGGCTACAGCAGAGACTGACTCAACCTTCTCCAGATCTTCTGCCAGGACAACAACAACATGGTCGTCCCAGCAGAAATTAATCATACGGTGGAGGGTTGAGGGAATGACTTGGTGCTTGTGAAGCCAAGGGCGTCCAAGCAAAAGATTGAAAGAAGGTTCAATATCTACGACATAGAACTTTACGTCGAAGCGAGCAGGGCTAATGGTTAAAAGAATGATTAAGATCCCAAGTGCATCATGATGCGTATTATCGAACGCTGTCATCCCTTTCACGACTGGTATTATGTCCTCAGACTTGAATCCAATTGCACTTGTCATACACAAGGGGCAAACATTTAAGCCGGCTCCATTGTTTACCAATGTGAGTGGGATGCGAAAATTTCGATATTGCGCGGTGATGAACAAGGGGGAATTATGGTTGGTACCCGATAGAGGTAACTCTTGGCTATAGAAGGAGATAACTTGTGGCGCTGCTATCAATCCTACCATGTTCTCTAGGGTAGCTGACTCTATGGTCGAGGACACATGGGCAGCTTGGAAGACTCTAAGGAAGGCTTCCCTGTGCTCGGCTGAAGTGTAGATCAGGTCCCATATAGAAATATCAGCTTTGACCTTCTTAAGTTGTGCAGTTATGTTGTTGTGAGTGTGCCTGCAATTGGACAGGAACTGGTGCATGGGTGTTGGTGGTTTAGACGATTGGGCTTGTGACTGGATGGGGCTCGGTATTGGAGAATCAGACCTTGGCATTGGGGGCTTGTATACTCTACCCGATCATGTCACTTCTACACACATTTCTGCAGCATAGTTGTATGGGACACGATGCGTGTCATGGGTAAGAGTAACGACAACCGGGGGACGGGCAATTAACTGTACAGGCGTGGCTGGAGAATATTGATAAGTCTAGGGATACTAGTAAGTCTGAGAATACTAGTGAGTCTGGCGATACTGGTAAGTCTGAGGATACTAGTGAGTCTGAGGATACTGGTGAATCTAAGGGGCTGGTGGCTAACTCAGCCCAGATTGGGGCCAGGCTTGCAAATAAATTGGGGCTGGTGGCTGGGAGTATACGACAGGCGGCGCCACAGTATTCTCCGACTCGACAATCGGGTGAATCAGACGAACAAACTCCTCGGAACCACCGAGGAAAGAATGATACAATTGGTGGGAAAAGGGGACGACACATCATGAATCAAATCAGTTAGGAGAATGGGAGATGAGATAGAATTAGAAGAAAAGATAAAATTGACTCCCGAGGAACCTGAAGCTCCCGGGGCTGAATGCTGTGGCAAAGGATGGCTGACTATACTAGGGAGTGCTGGTGGTGCTTGTGCGACTGCTGATGTGGGCGCTGGGTCGGCCGCCTGTGTGCTAATCACAATGACCTTTTGGTCAATCAAATCCTAGATAGCGTTCCTGAGTGTAAGGCAATTATCCGTCGAGTGACCTGCGACCCGATGAAAATTGCAGAATGCATTCGTATTATACCAGGCTAGAAGTGGATTAGGCGGCAGGCGCACCTCAGGCAGCCTCAAGAGGGATGCGACTTTAGGGAACACTATGCTTAACGGCTCCACTAATGGGGTATAGTGGCGCCTGTCACAACGTTGTCGCTTCGGCTGTGGATATGCCAATGGTGGGCGCATCCTGGCCGGTGGAGCAAGGTAAACTGGTGTGGCAGTAGGGGTAATGTGTGATGCATGGGGTGTTCTAGGTGCATAAACTACTTGACGCTGTGGGGGCGGACGGACATTTGCCGAAGAAGCAGGGGATCTAATATAGGAGACTGTATTCTTGGAGGGATCCCGCCTCCTGGGTGGATTGGCATTGTGGTTGTTGTTGTTGCTGCTGCAGCTGGTGCTACTATGTAAGGAAGTGGCTTGCTTGGCAAATGCAGAGAGTGCTGGAAAACTGCCACCGTGCAATGAGCTCTCAACCCGGGCGTCTGCCCGAAGCAATGAAGAAAAATTGGTGACTGGTTGAATGCTAAGTAGAGCCCCGACCGGTGGTTGTGCTTCCCGGATCACAATCTCAATAGACTCCTCATCGGAGGGTCTATCTTTGAGCTGTGAAGCCAAAGACCGTCAAAGTCCAACATACTCCTCAAATGTTTCTTGAGGCCTCTGCTTAATTGCCACCAAGTCCTCGTGTTTTGGGACTAGGTTAAGGTTAAAAGAATACTGCTCGAGGAACGCCTGTGTAAGGTCATCCCAATTCTTAATGGTGGCCATGTCAAGGAAAATGAACCACTTCAACGTGGACCCCGTAAGATTCTTCTGGAACAAGCGGATGAGCAATCTCTCGTCAGCTTGGAGCTGGGCGAGGTCTCCGCAATAGGCTTTAAGATGGGAAATTAGGCAGCCCCTACCATTGTATTTTTCGAACTCCAAGATTTGAAAGTTAGGTGGGAGAGTCGCCTCTGGAAAATAACAGAGATCCCAGAATTGGTAGGACCGGCGGTCCCAGCCCTGCACTTGTCGGAGTGTGCGCTCCAAATCAGTCACCCACGCAAGGAGAGCGCATGGAGCTAACGCAGTCGTGGATTGTGCAGCAAATGCTGGAGCCACGTACACTGTATGGGTCACCCCTAAGGGCTCCTCCGGATCCACCATTCCGCCGCTTGGTGCTACGGTAGGATGGTCAGTGTACCCGTGCATGGGTGTTGTGTGCTGTGGGACAAAAGATGAACCCTGTGTCTGGTACATGGATGAGGATAAGGCAGGGGGTGGTGCTATAAGAGGTGCAGAATGTGGGAGCAAGAGCTGTTGGACCGGAATGGCCTCGGGTACTATGCTCATGGCAGGCTGTGCTCCCGCTAGCCTAGAAGGTTGGCCAAAAGTTAACAGAGATGCATGCTGTGGCGATGTTGCAAAAGGCAATGTCGACAACCCTATCGCCTGAGAGACGAGGGATAGCGACGGCTGTGGGGGTGGTGCAGTGGATGCAATCTGTGGTCCTAGGGTCGGTTGCAAAGGTAACTCGGGAGCCAGAAAGGATAGACCTGAAAAGGACTGGAGGGTCAGTGTCAATCCCTACAACTGCTGGGCAAGGGCTGACATTTGTTGCAGTTGCGAGGACATGGGATCATCACTAGTGACTCCAACAGACGAAGGCAAAACAGGAAAAGAAGAATCAGGAAGCTGGGACCACAATTGTCCAAACTGGGAGGAGGTTACTACCGAGACAGTCGTAGTCAGAGGAGGGTTGGAAAACACATAGCCCTGGGGAAAAGCAGCAAAAGAACCCTGGGGAAGGGTCATGGGATCAACATCAACTGCTAAGGCCCCGGAAGCAGCAGAAGACCGAGCTAGTGGTCCCGAAGGTAGGGTAGCCACAGGGACACAGAACTGGGGTGGTGGAGGTCCTCCGAAAGCTAAGGCAAAAGTGGAGGCAGCAGTGACAACAGGGACAGAGACAAAGGAAGGGTATGCCGAAATAGGGACCTCCTCCTAGGCAGCAGAGGCAAGAGGCTCGCTAGTATGCTGGGCCATGGCGGATCGCGAGCGGGTACGGATTGGACTGCGGCTGGGAACAAGAGGATGAATCCTAGGACGAACTATCGTCAAAAGTGACAGATAACTCGGAAGATGTGGTCGAAACCGGGTCGCTCCGAGTGTTAGTGAAAGGAAAACCTCGAGCTCTAGCTAAGGAACTCGCACACTGACAGGTACTCTATGCACACAATCAAACAAGTTAGAAATGATGCAATGTTTAAGGTGGTATGAATGTAGATGCATGAATGCTTCTAGCATGCGTTCTCTCACAATCTAGGGGTGTCCTACCAAGCTGTCTACTACGGGTTCACACAGAGATAAATGGGTCTCCGACTCAAGGTTAGAAAGATAAAGGTTCCCGTTCTAAATCCCAGCCAAAGCTTAGGCAGTGAACGGGTGGTGCGTGTGAAGCCTCGTCCTCTGCCAAAGCAGTAGGTTGTACCCTCTACTAATACCGACACGACCCCGGACAAGGGGGACATACCGATATTTCATCCCACTCCAAAGCCATATAATGAGACACCGGGAAATGTTCTTCGCAAACATTATAGGTAGACTCTAGAGATGAGAAGATGCATGTCCTATATGACGAATGCAAAGTATGCTTTAAGCCTTTTACTTGCAAATTTATTAATCCTTGGGGAAAAGTTTGTAATTTGTCACTAGTTTGTCTCCTATTATTTATTTGTTTTTGTTTTTATGTTTTTATTAACCATAAAGGGGAGGAATGCTTGTCTCTAATCTCCTAAACATGGCATATGCAAGAAGGGAAGAAAACATGCAAAGCAACCATCTATTAACAAACAAAAGCATGTACATGCTATGTGCAAAAGGGGGTGGCATAGCAAATGTGCGAAAGCAAACACCCATCATACAAAAGACATGCCTGAAATGTAAAGAAGATACAACTTATGCTACAAAGAAAGAGCAAAGGAGAGCATGGAAATAAGCAAGCAAGGAGAACAGCCAAAGTAAACGGAAAACCCAAAACAAAAGTAGGGATTTGGTTATCCCCAGCGGAGTCGCCAGTTCCTGTAACCATGCCGGCGATAGCCTCGTGCTTGGCACTGAAGACCAAATGTGCGAAGACCAGTAAAGTCACGACAAAAATAATAAAAACAATAATAAAATGCAAGAGTCACCACCTAGTCTATTTAAAAACGGGAGACGAGGAAAATCGTTTTAAAACATTAAAACCATGCAATAAAATCAATGGAAAAGGTCAACATGAACCAAAAATTGGCAAGAATCCCTGTTACGCACAAGGAAGGTACTAAGCACCCTCGTGAGCCCTAAAAATCGATCTTTCATGGGTTTCTCATTTACTTATATGAAATATTGGCTTTTCAGCCTATTTCTGTACGCCCGAGGGCAATACACAATGCAATGCTACATGTAAGTGGTGTCTTATGCTAAACATGGGTAGAGGGACTGTAGGATATGTCCTAATGCTCTGAAAGGTCGCCCAAGTGGTGGATCAAGCACCGGTGCAAAGATATTGCACGGACTTGACCAAAGATCCAACAACTCCGAGGGGCTAACGTCCTCGCTTTGCTATATGCAAAACCTATGCTACCATGCATAAAATGGATGAAAACAAACTGGAGTCATCCTAATATGTCCAGGAAGACACCCAAAGAAAACCAAAGGCAAAAAAAATCGGAAACCATACGAAACATCATGCCAAAAACCATCGTGTGCAGTGGAAAACAGGCAGGTGCGCCAGACTGGTGCGCCACCTATGTGCTCTACTGAGGTGTGCCAGTGAAGTTATATAAAATCTGGTAAATATGCATAAAATCATCTGAGAACATATCATGAATATCTGAAACTCCCGATCACATATGAGTGGGTCTTCCCCTCTCCCGCAAGGTCATAAAGGAAAGGGGAAACCCAAGAAAATATGATATGTGTCTTGTGCTCAAAGGCAATATGCCTCACACAAGACCACATAACCCCCAAACTAAATGAAACTAATGAGTTTCAGCCATGCTTCCCGGTTCTGGATCATGGATTGTTGCATACGAACTCTCCAAACAAGAGTCCATGGGGCAACCAATTCACCAGACCCCAGTAACAAGCTGACTATGCTAGATGCAAAACTAAAACAAATAGTACTATCACATGCTGAAACCGTGCACACAAGAACGTGACATATCAGGGATAAAACATCATGACAACCAAATTCCAAGACAATAGGAATAGCATATAGATTATAATGCAAAGTTGGCTGCCTGGACTTTGCGACCAGGCAGGTGCGCCAGGTTGGTGCGCCCTAAATACTCTATTTCAAACTGCAGTCTGATTTCAAAGTTAGGACTAAATGCATGCAACTGAATAGGTTACTGACCACCCAAACCATTTATCTAGATGCTAGATAACTTAAATATGATAAAGATACAAGCATGAAAACCCTTTTATCACTCTCTCTTCAAGTTATGCATACTCATGGATTACAAGGGTTGTAACTACTGTTGATGATTTTATGGGTTGTGCAGTGATTTAGTTGACTTACTGATCATGCAGAAATGATAAACATGTAGAGAGGATGATTTACCGTTCATTCCATAGCTAGTGGCTACATTGGATCAAGATTCATTGTTAAAATAAAACCATACAATGCAGAGATCATTACGACACAGAAGCAATAAGCATATATGAAGGAGCATCCAAAATATCACAAAAGGCAAGAGAGAACATTGCTATATAAACCATATATTAGTTTGGTTGCATG
>JAMKQA010028010.1:0-13117 GCA_024699735.1 Posidonia australis
CAACAATTCTCCATCAATGTGCATACACCATATAAATTTTAAACTTTAAAGAGAATGAGATTTAAGAGTAGAGTAATATATATTATATATATAGTGTATATATTATACATTACTTTTTATATTTAACTATAATATATTATAAATAAATTGGGTCCACGAGTCTGGGTATTTTTAGACCCAGACCCGACCCAGTAAATGAGCGGGTCTAGTGGGTCTGGGTCCACAGGTCCATGGGTCTCATTTTTAGGACCCAGACTCATACTTAATGAGTCTAGACCCACGGGTCCTGGGTACAGACCCGACCCATTGCCAGTCCTACAAATGATAACTCATTTTTTTCAACCCTTGATTTGTAATCCAACCCAACTCATTTGGATGATGAGTTGTTGATGGATTAGCAAGTCAAACAGATCAATACGTAATAAAAAGATAAATCGATGTCATAAATTAACTTGTAAATAAACATGTGTTGTATAATATCTAAATATGTAAGAATCATTCAAATAAATATATTCTAAACATTAAACGTGTAAAAACTTATAAAATATTAACAAATAACCAATAATAGTTAGTTAATAATTTCTAAGAAATACAAAAAGTTACTGTTTTTCGTATAGAAAAGGACATACAAGAAATATAACATACCCCAAGTCAACAATAATAAGAAGATAAGTTTAGAATTTTATTTAAATTTGTAAAATTATAGAAAGAAACTCTTATTCCAACAAGTTAATGGGTTAATAAGTTGGATGATACGTCCAACTTAAGAATCAACTAGTAAGAGCTTAGGTTAAAAGGCCTAATAGATTTAATTTTTTTAACAAAATCCTAAACTAACAAGTTCGGTCAAAACAAGTTAACGAGTTTAACCCAACTCATTGATAGCTTAGACACAAGCAATTGCAATGATAACCCTAAAAATTGAGTTAATATGTGGAGGTGGTTTAATATTTATAGTTTCTTTAGATCCATCTATATAAAGAATGTTGTTATCATGTAAACAATTATAATTTGAAAATATAAAATACACATTATGTTGTCTAGTAAAAAGGACATCTAATACTATATGTGATTTAAATTATAATTTAAAAATATAAAATAATAGATTTTGTAATTTAAAAATAAATAGGATAAAAAAAAGAAGAATGAGTGAGAACATGGGTGGTAATAGATTTTAAAATTTCAAAACATATGGGGGAAAAGAAGGATGAGGTGGAAGAGAGAGAACATGGATGAAAACAAGATCGTAAGTTTTCTTAAATATGGGAATTATTTGGTAAAAAAACTACATTACCCTTTCATGTTATCTTTAATAAAACATACATGAGAAAATATACATGGATAAGCATGCAATTTGTGAGACAAATGTCTCAATTGACCAACTACCCCCTTCCCTTTATAGAATAGATGATTTCATGCTTGGATTTTAATTAATATTAGTTACACCAGTAAAAAGCACAATATTACATGTGATTTGAAATAAAAATTGAAAATATAGAATAACTATTAAGTGTGGGGACTGCAATTTCATAGGCATAACTGAAGGTGTAGAGCTCAAGGGATTAGGGACAACCAATGACAAGTTGTTATTAGAGATTGAGGCACATTGAGCACTTTAGCCATCGCATAATAATGACAGAGAAATGGAGGCATGATAATTCATGTTTCGAGGCGTTTGTTGGTGGTCCGACACCTGCTCTCATCCATCGTTGCCCTGACATTGCCTTAAGTCCTCCTTTTCACTTCCCATTAGTACTAAGGATGGGATACACTGGACAGAAGTTTCTGTAGTTTGACATGAACATGAATGGAGAAATTCTCCTCAATCTAGCATCATAAGTTGCTTAAGGTATCACAACCTTCCATCTTACACCCAAGCGGTCGAGGAAGAAGCAAAGGCAAGAAACCCTCTCATACTTGAGTACCACCACCGGGGGTGGTCGACCTGGTAGTTTGATTTCTAATTGGAACACTAATGGTTGACGTATATCAGGAGTAACCTTGGTCCAACAATCGTTCTTGATGCATCCCACTTCCACAACTCCCGAGATGTTGATCTTCTCTACAATTTTCCTAACAATCTATGGAGTGACGTTGTCAAATGGGAGACCATGAATTTGAATCCAAAATTGACAATGATGAAAACCATAGGATAAAGGTTTCCAATCAACAAGATGTTGGACAATGATGAAGATTTACTATCCTTCTGTGGAAGCATAATCATCATTCATTGTTCCACGACAGAAAGGATTCATTCTTTACTACACAAGTGCTCTCACTCTCTCAACTCATCAGATGGACAAAAATATGTAATGAACATCATTTAGAGAAGTGGGATGATGATGGACTATATATAGAGAGAGAAACTAGTAATCGTCAGCATCCCTTCATCACACATGACTACCACCAACACTCGATTATGGATGGACGTCAACCAACATCTCCCCCTCGGACATGATGGGTAATTTAACTTGACAATTTCATGAAGAAACTCACATATTTTTATCCATCACAAGAATTTATTCATACAAGAAAATGTGTCGTGTGACCAGCAAACATATATGGACTTGGGAGCATTACACTATGCACTTGTTAGGGATAACATAGTGACTCAATCTTAAAGAAAATTATCTCATTGTGTCCCAGATTATTCTATTATATAAGCTTGAATATACTCAATCCCTCGAAAGCTATACTTAATTCTTCATTATTTCATCATGCCTTCACAATTATATCCTAGTCATCATAAGACGATATAACTAGTCGACCTATAAATACTTAACAAATATACAACAAAAATAGTCTTCTTTCACCCTCATATTCCTTGGTTCAAGATTATTTGTTTTTTTAGAAATGTCTCTTTAAGTTATATTATATAGCTTCAAATAGCATACTAAAGTAGTAATCATTAATCTTTCACTTTTAGAATATAGTCAAAAGTTACAAAGGACACCAATCAATGTATACCACCATATGGATCTCATACATTGAGGAGATAGGGATTTACTTTACTCAATTTCCATATAAGTCATATAGTACACTTGTTATGATTCAAGTGTTACAATAGAGTTTCACTTCAAATTTAAGTGAATGTCAAATTTTGAAATATAACTGTTAGAAATATTTGTGATTATTTTGATGATTATTCAAAGGTAATAAATTGTTATAAACAATACTTAGAAAAAGGATTAAATATTTAAGGACAAAAATCATATATGCCTTGAGATTCATAGCTCAAAACAAAAACGGCATATCGTATGTAAAACGGTATACCGATTCAGTGAAAAACGGCATACCGTGTGAAAAATGGTATACCGATTCAGGGGAAAACGGAACATAAGTGAGAAGCAACGGTACACTCCTCAACCTTCTGTTTCCTTAAAGAAGAAAAGCAAAACGACATACCGATGGAAAAACGGCATATCGTTTCAAGAGAAAACGGAACAAAGCGTCGGAATTCCGAAGAGTTGCGGAATAGAAGGAAAATGCAGAAACGGCATACCGATGAAAAAACGACATATCGTTTCAGGAGAAATCGGTATACCGAAATAAAAACGGCATACCGAATTGACCGTGAATTGCAGACTGAAGGAAAAACGACACATCAAAGGGCAAAACGGCATATCGAAGAACTAGCCGTTTACAACCGTTAGTATAGTCGTTAGACACATTTGATGAAGGACTGGTGGCTATAAATACTACTCATTTATGTCTCTTTAAGACACACATTGAATACTTGTAATTCTTCATCTCCTTTAGTCAAATTCAATTTCCTTACAAGCAATTTGTACGTAAAAAGTTGTAATCAAGCTTTGTGAGAAAAGATTCTTGTTGTAAAGCATCAAAGAAAAGGCTCTAGCTTCTCGGGGTGTAGAGAAGTGGAAAGAGCGAGAGTTGAGTTGGTGGACTACCAACAAGTAAGTTATTCTATCTTTTAAGAATAAGGGGAAAATCTCAAGAGGGTCTTGAGGAGTGGACTAGGCTGGGTTGCCGAACCACTATAAATTATTTGTGTTCATCAATTACTCTCATCTCCTTCTATGCTTTAAATTCTATTGTGCATGATAAGTAGAATATTGTGAATCAATTTGCTTATCAATTCAGATTATTGTTAAAATTGATTATAGAGTTATTAAAAGTTAAAATTCTTTATTCACCCCCCTCTAGAGAAGCATTTAGATCCTACAATAACACCATACAGATTTTAGTCTAGTTATTACCAAGCATCTAACTTGAGTTCTCAAAATACTCATCCTTCATAGGCGCCAAAATTGAGATCTCACATCTGGTTTGGTTTCGTGTTACATAGATAGTGGGATATCTATGTCGGTCTATGTGCTTATTGATAAAGGTATCATCTTGATACTCAATAAAGGTGATACTTTGCTCAAGTTTAGTGTCCATCTAATAACACCTCTTCTTAAGCTATATCATCTCAGTACCCTTACAAAGTGCCTAAGGTGACTAGTCCTGTGAGAGGGTCAACCATAACCTGTTTAACAAATCGTTCATTGTAGAGTGTGAGTACATTAGTCTTAATCAAACATATTAACATATATATGATAATCAGTTTAAAGTACCAAGTACAAAGAAATTTTAATTGAGAAATTACATTACAATCTACGTAATCCTAGAGACCTTACATAGGATAAGAATAAATCTCTAGGAATATGCTTCATAAAGGGATCAACAACCATCTTATGCATTGAAGTGTGTTGTATAACCACTTCCTTTTTCGCTATGATGTGCCTAATGAAGTTATACTTAATATTGCTATGTTTGGTCTTGCAATGATACTTGAAATCTTTAATATAAGCAATGGTTATCTGTTTATCATAGTAAAATGTCACAACCTTTGCTCTAGTAGCATTGACTCTCAAGTGTCGTAAGAATCTTTTAAGCCAAACAACCTCCTGAACTGCTACTGTAGCTGTTATAAATTCAACCTCCATTTTTGACAAGGCTATGCATGTATGCTTTCTGTTGCTCAAAGATAGGGCTCCATTACTTAGCAATAACGCATATCATGAGGTTGATTTGCATTTGTTCAAGTCTCCACCCCCAATCAACATCTGAGTATCCGATTAGGTGTAAATCTTCACCTTGGTAACATAGCGAAAATTTACAGTATCCTTGAGATAACAAATAATTATGTTAACAACTTTCCAATATGTTTGTCTATGGCTCGACTGATATCGACTAACTAATTTCACGGCATAACAAATATCAGGCCAACTATACATTATAGCATACATCAATTTTCCAACTGCACTAAAATATAGGACTTTGGATATTTCTTTTTATTCTTCTAGAGTTTTGGAACATATCAAGGCTAAGGGCTTCACCTTTAACAGTTGGAGTATCTATGGGTTTGTAATGTTCTAAACGAAATCGTAAAAAGACCATTTTGACATAAGACTCTTGTGATAGAGCTAGCATTCTTTTAGAATGGTCCTTTTGAATTTTAACGCTAAGAATGTATGTTGCTTCACCCATATATTTCATCTTCAAATTAGATGACAACCATTATTTAATAGTAATGACAAACTTCTTGCTATTTCTCGTTAAGATGATATCATCTACATATAGAGATATTATAACAAAAATATCATCAGATCTTTTGACATACACACAATGATCTTCATTAATCATCGTAAATCCATAGGAGTCTATGGCTTGATAAAATCTCAAATACTACTGTCTAAATGATTGTTTTATGTCATAAATTGCTTTGTGAAGCTTACAAAATTTTTATTTTTGGCCCTTCACAAAGAAACCTAATGGTTGTTCTATATAGATTTCTTCATCTAATTTTCCATTAAAAAAAATTGTCTTAACATCTATTTGATACAATTCTAGATCTAAGTATGCAACTATAACCAGAATCAAACGAATAGAGGCAAATCATACAAATAGTAAGAAGGTTTCTTCATAATCTATACCCTATTGTTAGGTGAAACCTTTTACTACTAAACAAGCCTTGTACCTTTCAACGAATCCATCTACGTTGCACTTTATTTTGAGAACCCATTTGTTCCCGGTTGCTTTGCGACCAGCATGAAGATTAACCAAGTCCTAGACCTGATTTGATCTCGTTGAGTCCATTTTATCTTCCATTGTCTTCTCTATTCTTCCTTTGTAGGGCAGGAGAGAGCCTATTTTATAGTTTTAGGCTCATCTTTGTCTTGTACAGTGATCATAAAAGTTTCACGCTCAATCTCAAAGCGACGACGTGGAATGTTTTTACGATTAGTTCTAATAAAAACAGTGATTCATTGCTCCTACTTTGTTCAATATGTTGAATTGCTTTAACATGTTGAACCAAATTACAATTGAATTTTCATCTCATAGAGTTGGAAATCCTTATTAATCTCATCCCTTTTAGAAAATTCATTTTCCAAGAACGTAGCATCTCTTACTTTGAATTCAATCACACTTTCACCTTCTCGTTCACCTATGAACACATATTTTTTGGAGGATTCTAAGTATCTTATGAAAATACATTTCTTCCCTCTAAGACTTAACTTCCTATGTCTATGAGAATGGTCATGGACATATGTTGTTGACTCCTAAGGTCGAAAAATGTTCAAGTCAAGGGTCCTACCTGCCTATAACTCTTAAGGTGTGGAAATGACTGATTTAGTTAGTACATGGCTAAGTATGTAGGCATGCAACAGTCAATAAAGCATCACTCCAATACAAAATTAGGAGATTTTCTTGAACCATCATAGATCTAACCATCTCCAACAAAGTCTTCTTTCTCTTTTCTACAACACCATTTTGTTGCAAAATATTAGATATTGTGAGATGTATTATTATACTATTTCCATTACAAAATTTCTTGAATTCATTGTTTCCAATATTTTTCCTCATCAAAGTGAAAAGCACAGATCTCCCTGTGGAGAAGGCGCTCTCTTACCAGGTTTTCATGCGACACCTTTGAATCCTCCCAAGTAGCCCAATGAGAGCGGAAAGTCTTTCCTTCCTCTTGCAGAAGCAGGACCGGTGCTAGCAAGACACTCTTTGCCTTTACTTACAAGTTTTTTGTGAGAAACCTAAGTAGCCAGAGCCCATTTGAGGCGTCCATGCCTCGTTAAGGATTGTAGTATCTTTAGGGTTGGCCATCTAGATAGCCTACTAGCATCCTCCTACACCAAAGTGTTCAAGCTACATTAGGATTGGATAATGATCATTGCAAATGGCAGTCAAGTAAAGAACTCCTACTGAAGGATAACGACAGCACTACTCGATGTCAGCATAGGCTTTGTTTAATCTTTCTTGGACGAGTCCATGTAGTTCCTAGCCAAGTAAACATTGTACCAGAGAAACCCAAGTTGAGGAGACAAGTCTTGTTAAGAAATTCATAGAAGGACGTAGTTACTAAAGAGGTCACTGGAGAGCCATCCCATTTGTCAGATCTCTTAGGCACGTATGTGGTATATAAAAACTTGAAATCACCCTAGCAAGCTCCACCCACATCATTGACCTTCTAGTGGCAACCAAGTGCCCATAGATAGAGACCAACACTCAATCTCTAGAACCTTCCTTCATTCTTGTAATGATGAAAAAAAAGCCAACTTAGACCACTCTCATGCAAATGGAGGGATCCCAAAGGAGGCATAACCCACCTACGCTCCCATCTGAAGGAACCATGTATGAGTAACCAAGTGGAATAGAAGAAATGGACCTTTGACCAAATTGAGTAAAGCAACATGTTTCCAATAGGAAGGCAATGGAAGATTTTGTAGAGACAAGGAGGGAATTTACGTGTCAAATTGTAGTGGCACCCCTCAAGCCCTTACAATTCCATGATAAGATATTCATTATGGATGGCAAAGCTATGGAACAATCACTGCCAAAGTGGATAGGAGATTGATCTCATACAACTCAAGTGTGGAATCATTGCCAGAAGTTGATGGCTTCACCTCCTTAATTTCAGTAATCTAGCATCTCCTCTTCTGTGAGGTATTCACTCTCTCTTCATCTTTAGGTCATTTACACTTTGTATCAGAGTCAGCACCTACATGGTCTGTTGTGGGTGGAATCCTTTGTTGGGCTTTACATTGGAGTTCGTCCTTCAAGGACTGTGAGGATAGGCACCTCCTTTAGATGACACTAGAAATTGAGATGAGAAAAATTAGGGTACTTGGTTAAAGGAATATTGGGCTCAAGGGAGGAGAAAATGAAGGCACATGACCCCATTGTATGGTTAACTAGAACATCCTCCATGCATCCATTTAGAAGGAGAAAACAAATATTATGTTCAAGATCCATGCAAGATGGATAGATGAGATTTTCCACCATGTATATAAGTAATTAAGTGTGGGGATTACAATTCTATAGGCACAACTGAAGGCATGGAACTTGAGGGGTCAAGGACAACCATTAACAAGTTGTTATTGGGGATTAAGGTAGATTGAGGGCTTTTAATATCGCATAATAATGAGAGAAAAATGGAGGAATAATGATAAGTGTTTCAAGGGTTTGTTGGCAGTCTAACACCTGCTCCCATCCATCGCCACCTTAACATTGCCTTAAGCCCTCCTTTTAGCTTCCAATCAGTATTGAGGATGGGATACGTTGGACAAAAAGTTTCTGTAGTTTGTCATGAACATGAATGGAAAAATTCTCCTCAACCTGGCATCGTAGGTTACTTAAGGAATCACAACCTTCCATCTCATGTCCTAGGCGGTCGAAGAAGAAGCCAAGGTCACAAACCCTCTCATACTTAAGTACCACCACATGGGTTGGTCAACTTGGTAGTTTGATTTCTAATTGGAACACCAATAATGGTCGACACATATCGAGAGAAACCTTGGCCTAGCAATCGTTCTTGATGCATCCCACTTCCATGACTTCTTGGGGTGAGGTTGTCAAATAGGAGACCATGAATTTGAATCAAAAATTGGCAATGACAAAAACCATAGATCAGAGGTTTCCAGTTAGGAAGACACCTTTCCACCACTACTACATCATTTTCAAACGTCCATGGTCCTCCGCGAGGACCTTAGACACCTTAGATTTCCTTTGAAACTTGGTGATCAAGATGTCCTCAAGATACTTCTAGATGGAGATAGTGCAGGAAGGACTCTAGGCCACCATCAGGGATGCTTTTAGCGCAACACACCTATATTATCGATTAGATAGGATTTTGAAAACTACACGCAACTCAACCTCCTCTAGAGGGAGGATGTTGTAGGTGTCTATAACTAGAGAGGTGGATGAGGATCGTACCCTATTTGACATGGCCTCCTTGAACTTACGCATCATCTCTAACTCCATAACGAACGGGGGGAATGAGTTGAGAACACACTTGGGGGCACGTAAGAGGGGTTTGACTCGTTAGAGATGAGAGCAAAAAATGTAAACATTTTTATAGTCATTCAAAATTGTTATGCAAAATATACAACAAATGTTAACAACCTTTAAAAGTTAATTATTTTGATGTGGTTTATTTCAAGAAAATACTAACTTAATCATGAAGAAGACCAAAAGCCAGCAACATCCAAGAGCACTTTGATGGATAATTTGGTGGACTTATTTATGAAATTCGATCCTTAATCTAAAAGATAGATTGGAACTTTATTCTTATTTATATCACATGACTTACTAATTAGAGCCCTATTAGATGACTTTCTAATCGGATTCTTAAGTGTTAAGATTGATGAATAATGAATAACACACGAGATGAAAATCCATGCAAATAGAGTTTGTAAGAGGAAGAAAAAATATAATGTGTTTGTAGAAAATGAAAACTACTCGAGCTTGAAGTCATTAATTCTTTGTTTTTTTCTTTAGGATATCTTTAATAGTTGAAGTGAGAAGTTCCTATACCTCAAATAGGAGAAGAAGCAATTGCGACCTTCAATCATGATATA
The DNA here is from genome assembly GCA_024699735.1 of Posidonia australis. Taxonomy (NCBI): domain Eukaryota; kingdom Viridiplantae; phylum Streptophyta; class Magnoliopsida; order Alismatales; family Posidoniaceae; genus Posidonia; species Posidonia australis. The sequence goes on from JAMKQA010028010.1 coordinate 9,879, forward strand.
TCTTCAAATACTTTCTTTTTGTTATTTATTAATTGAGGATGATTGAAATACGATTTCGAATCATTAGCCTAATAAGACTTCCATTGCACTCACATTTATAAGCAAAGATTTGCAACCTCAATACAAGTGATGTATTTGACCATATATCCATTTTATTTATGTTCATCGAAGTACGTCAACTTTCAATAAATAATACAGTTTCTTTGTGTGTTTGAATTTTGAAAACCATGATATAACTTGATACACTTGATGATATCATCAAGTTTTACTTTACAATTATACTCTTCTTTTTCCTAATGATACCAAATCGAATTACTCATTTAATTTCAAGTTTCACATTTATCTTTCCCCAAAAGTGTTTGTTGTCATCGTCCTCCTCCTTCATTGTCGTCGTTATCCTCCTTTGATGTCATCCTCTCCTACTATCATCATCCTCCTAATTTATTGTCATCTTTGCCCTTCTTTGTCATCAACTTAATCACCTCTTCCATCGTCATTCTCATCATTGTCTTCTTCTTTTGTCATCATCGTGTTTCTTCATCAATGTCTTCCTTATTCTTCATCATCTTTTTGTCCTCCATTGATGTTGTTCTCTTCCTTCATCGACTCGTTTTCTTTTATCGTTATTGTTATCTTTGTCCTCTTCCTCCTCTACTGCTATTGTTTTCTTGAATTCTTTCCCTTATCATTGTTGTCATCATTATCTTTCTTCTCTATCGTTGTCATAATTCTCTTGTTCTCAAAAAGATAGAGTAGTATATATATTTACTTAACATCGTTTTTTATAATTGTGACCATGTCCAGCCTGGGGATCCGACACGGGGTTGCGTCAAAGGGAGGAGGCCACAGCCATGCCAGGGGGTTTTTGGATTTTAATCAGGGTTTTTAATTTAATTAGGTTTTCTTTGGATTTTAATTAAAGTTTTGGGTTTAAATTAGGGTTTTTAACTTAATTAAGTGACTTTAGGGTTTTTTAAAGTTTTGGGTTTAATTTAGGTTTTTTCCTTGAAATTAAATGGATAAAGTCGTTTAAATGGATTTTATTTGATTTTAACTTTAATTAGGGTTTTCACTTGTTTAAGTTGGATTTTAAGTGGATTTTGTTTAATTTTGGTTTTAATTATGGTTTTACTTAATTAATTAGGATTTTAAATGGATTTAGGTGGATTTTTTATTTTTGGTTTTAATTAGGGTTTTACTTAATTAATTAGGGTTTTTAAATGGATTTAGGTGGATTTTGTTTAATTTTGATTTTAATTAGGGTTTTACTTAATTAATTAGGATTTTAAGTGGATTTAGGTGGATTTTATTTAATTTTGGTTTTAATTAGGGTTTTATTAATTAATTAGGATTTAAATGAATTTTATTTGGTTTTGATTCTTAATTACTGATTTTTCCTTTGATTAGGTTAAAGTGGGTTTGTGTGGCCTTGAGTATTTAGGATTTTGGTGGAGTTAAAGTTTAAGAATGGTGGTAGCAACCAGAACATCAGTCAAAGAAGTTTGCTGTCAAGTGACTGCAAAATCAAGATGTCTATAATAATAATACAACCTAACACTTGTTTATATGTACCCTTGTATTAACATGTCAATCACAATCTTTAGAAGCCCTTCACTACATAAACATTTAAATAAAGCAGCGAATGTCTCTGAAGTAAATACTATCATGCTTCCATGCATGTATTACAATATCTTTCCTTTTTTTAATACAAACATTGATGAGTTACATCTAATTGATCAAATTCCTGACATTTACCCAATAGAGTAAATACTTACCAAAAAGACAAATACCTTAAATTACATTATTGAGTTATAATTTAAGTGTGTAGTAGTCCAATTCATCATGTAATTTATACCCTAACAAAATAATTATGGAAATTCAGTGGTAGGCGATCTTTTATACATGACGATTTCGTAGACATTGTATTGGAAGTAAGCCAAGTAGAATTGGATCATTTCAGGTTATGAAAGTTAGATGATAAATGTCAAATATGTAAACCGTAAAACAAAACATAGTTCATGGAATTAAAAAAATTTATTGTTTATAAAATAAAATTAAAAAAAACAAACAGGACCGTTTTAATTTTATTTTTATTTTTAAATTAAACAGGATTGGGCCCAGCAACCGGACCCATTTTAAAATTTTTAAAAAAAAAATTAAAACAAGGCCGGCCCAGCAGGGCAGCCTGTTTTAAAAATTTTAAAAATAAAAAATAAAACAGCTGGACCGTTAACATTTGGACCGTTGCAAACGGCTGGAGCAAAAGTCATTTTTTGTAATTTTTTTTTTAAAATTCAATAATTTTATCTTATAAATACTCCCTCAACCCATTCATTTTTCTTCACAACTCTCTTCTACAACTTTCTCAAGTACAAATTTCTCCCAATTTTCAAGTGAGGATTTTCAAATGAAAATTTCGCTGTTTGGCTTTAATTCTGCCCGGTCTTCTGCTCTCCAAACTCTAGTCTTCACGCGACACTAGCTGAGCCAACAACATCAAAAAAAATTTACTTCTAATCCCTCCAAATTCTTTACTTCTAATCCCTCCTTTTTTGAATTTTGGTTTTTGTGGGTTAAGGGTTTTATTATTTTATATTTATTTTTTTATATTAAAATGGAAAATATTGGTAATGTTGGTAGCCATGACTATATCCCTAGTATGGAATCAGATTAGCCTCAGTGTACCCCAACACATACTTCACAGTCCACAGCCACTAAAAAACCTACGAAACAAAGTTCTTGGGTTTGGGAGCATGTTACATTAGACCCTGTAGATCAAACTAGGTGTTACTGTAATTATTGTAATACCACATACACATGTCTTAGGGGAGGGGGTGTAGATCATATATCTAGACATTTACAAAAATGTATATCCAAACATAATAAAGATGACAACACAGATTTAAAACAATCAAAATTACAAGTAGAATCTAATGGTATAATTAATTGGAAATATAATACAGAAGAAGTTAAGGAAGGAATAACTAAATTTATAATATAAGACAAACAACCATTTTCTTTTTCTGAAAATAAAAAATTTGAATCACGTATGCAAAATTATTTAAATCCATAGTTTAAAAGTTTTTCTAGAAATACAAAAAAATAATAATTTATAAAACATTTAAAAAAGATAAAAAAGATTTAATTGGAATATTTTTTAGTTTATTATGTAAAATATCATTAACATGTGATGTTTGGACTGGTCCAAATAATTTCCCATATTTATGTTTAACTGCACA
>JAMKQA010028012.1:0-15176 GCA_024699735.1 Posidonia australis
TGTTTCATTCCATGTTTATGAAGTTTCATATGATAAACATGCTTGTTCTCTATGCAAAATAATCTCCATGCTAGTCTTTGCTTGTGTTTCTAGCATAATGCTTGCATAAGTTGTCTTCTTTTTATCAATTCTTTGCAAATAGCTTTGCCACGCACTTTTATGTCTTGCACACAAATATATGCTTATGGTCATCGTTTACATGCGATCTGATTGCATTTATCCAGAACATGTCTATGCTTTGGCAACCTGCATGCTTTCATTCATACATGAACCCATCAACTAGCTTTGGTTTTAAATGCATGATTTATATGATGATTCTCGATCATGTGCATCCCCATCATGTTTTCAATTTTTAATAATGACATGAACCCATTTGCATTAGCATGAATCATCCTTTATCTCTGCTGGGGAGGACTCTGGATCAGATTGCAGTCTGATCCAGACTCCTTGGGGCGCATCACTCTGGCGCTCCTGTCCCCCGCACCATTCTGGCGCACTCAGTAGGCACGCCAGACTGGCCATAGAACAAAACACTCGCATTGCATCTTTATTTGCATGATTTCATTGCAGGGTTTTGAGCTTGTTTCTTTTACGACTGATTCTCTGATGTGTCATGATGACACCTGCATGTTTTTCAGTCTCATTTGGATTGTTTTCCGTCTGTTTTCTCTGTTTTGTTATTTAGTTCCAGGCTGAATCTGGTAGGCCGATTGCACCTTACTCCTTTATGGAAAACCATGTGCATCACCCCAAGATCCAGTGGCTTGGCTGAATCGTGCATCCTTCAGCTAGTTCAAATAGGTGAGACCTTGTGTGAGGCTACTAGCCCTTGAGCTCATGGTCATTGCATTTGCATTTCATGTATTTTTGATGCACGGTTTTTTCTGAGTTTTACAGAATGATTCTACTGCGTGCTTTTCCAGAGTGCATCCTCTGATGTTTTGGCTTTGCGTGGTTTTCTGTTTTTCACTCAGCATGTTTTACTGGCCCACTTAGATGCATATAAGTAGCGCACCAGACTGACGTACCAGTCTAGCGCACCAAACAGGCGCAGTGGCCTGTTTTTAGTAGCACACAGCTTGTTTTTCATATGTTTTGCTTGCTTTCTCGACCCGATTTGCTTCTGGGATTCCCTTTGGTTTTCTTCCTTGATGCACTAGGAAGGCGCACCTCTGTTTTCAGCAGTTTTCTTGCATTATAGATTGCATTAGGCATATAGTAAGCAAGGATGAAAACTCGCTCAAGATAGTAGATCTTTGATCTTATTATGCAATATTATTGCACCAACACTTGACCCGGCAGATGAGCGATATTTCATGAGCATTAGGACACACCCGTACACATCATGTACCCATACTTTAGACGCCACTCATTTGCATGGCATGGCATATCGCCCTCGGGCGTACAGCAAAGGCTGCAAAGCCGACATTTCATTAGCAAAAGAGAAATCAATAGAAGACTGATTTATTGGGCGTACGAGGGTGCCTAACACCTTCCTCGTACGTAACAGTGATCCTTACCCGTACTTCTAGTTTGCGCAGCCCCTTTTATTTGTTTTGCATGATTTTAATGTTTTATGGTTTTCCTCGTCTTCCATTTTAATAGACTAGGTGGCGACTCCTGCATTTTTGCATTTTTTCTTTTATTTTTGCCGTGGCTTTGCCGACTATGGCACATATACTATTTATTTGTGGCCACCCCCGACGGCATGGTTACAGGAACTAGTGACTCCACTGGGGATAACCAGATCCCGGCTTCATTTTGGTTTCTCTTTTGCTTCGGCTTTCTCCTTGCTTGCTTTGTTTTTCCTTGCCATGCTTTCTTTTTAAGTGGTGTCTTTTTGCATGCTTTTTGCTATGTTGTTCACACATTTGCCATGCCATCACTTTTGCACATATTGTAGGACATGTTTTCATTTATTTACTCATGTCTACTTGCGTGTTTATTTCCTTCCTGTCTAAGTGCCTAGTTTAGTGCCACATGAGTCGAGGACAGTGTCACCTCCTATCGCAGGCAAAACAGGCCTCCTTGGCGCTGAGGGCACCAATGTATCAATTAGCCATTTCTTTGCATTTGCACAACATTATTTATTTTGCAAAGCATTTAGCTAGGGCGCATCCTAGTCAAGCATATTTATAAAGCATTTTGTTCGCATTCCGGCCAGGGGCATGTCAGTTGCCTTATGAGCCGTATAAGCATTTTACTATGGTACATGCTAGTTTGAGTCAAGCATTTCCGCAAAGCATTTTGTTCATATTTCGACCAGGGGCATGTCAGCTGCCTTATGAGTCATGATCTGAGCAAGCAAGCATTCAGCCAGGGGTATGATAGTCACTTCTTTAAAGTGGAGGGATTGGAAATCAGAGACATGGCAATTAAGTTAGCAGATATGGACTTGCAAGAATCAGTAAACAATGCAAAGCAACATCAATTTTATTGTGCCCTATCATGAATACAAGTATCGCTAATCAGTTTGGGGGCTCTTGGAACTGCTAGCCTCCATGAAATTGGTGCCACTAGGCGGAATCTCGCTCAAGGGTCACATCTCTCTGATCTCTGCCTCGTACCCAGCTGTGCAAGTAGAGCCTTTGATGATGGCAAGACTGGAGGCCATGATGCCAGCACTCATCCGTCGGGCCAACTTAGTAGTGGATGCATTCGAGCCCACTACATGCTTTTTTAGTCTATCCGGGCAGGGGCTTTGCTCTATGGAGTCCTGGCAGAAGCCGAATTGGCGAAGGACCTGGACAGGGTGATACTCCACGCCACCAGAGAATCCAGGGAGGACCACGAGTCACAAGTTCGTGGCGTTAAAAAAGGCAGTAAAATTCTGTGATGCAGAGGAAATGATGCACCATGTAACAGAATCCGCATCGAGATTCCACAGCTTGTCACACAACTCATGCACCTTCAGGAGTGACCTCGAGTGATGGGTGCGGCTATAGGCCTCAAAGGCAGAAGGCCGAGGGCGCAGAATTTTCATTCCCATATGAGCGGCAAACCAAACCTAGCAAAAGGGAACTATGGTTAATTAAAGTACAACAGGAAATTATTAAAAATTGTCAGATGATCTGCTTACCTGCACTAGGGCGCCACATCCATAGAAGTGGCGGGAGTGCCTCAACGGCCGGTCCAAGCCGACATAGGCTTCAGCAAGCAGAATCAGAGCCAAGTCGATCTGGCGAACCACTACCGCCCAGGCTATCTCGACCACCTCATTAGCCACAGTCGTCCGGCCATGGCTAAAGACTAGTTCCCCAAGATAGCGTAGCATGAAGCAATACAGCCATGGGGTACCCATGGAGGAGCGGGAACCAATCATTGAATCGAAGTAATCCAGGCATATCATGGGGGTGGGACCATCCTTGCAGATAAGCTTCTCCTCACAAACCTTCTTGGCAATGCATGTGAGCCGGTGCACGACGTGTGCATAACTAGCATGGCAGTAGAACACTGGTGAGGACATAAACAGTGACAAGCCACAAATTCGCCTGACATCCTCCAGAGTTAGAGTCATCTCCACTTTCCCAAAGCGGAAAACATGTAGGGCTGGTTTCCCGAATCGGGCCATGGCACATAGCAAATGCCAGTTAATCTCCACTTTGGCTATGCTCAAGAGGGAGGAAGAAATACCCCAAATCCGGAGTTGCCTCCGGTCATCGACTGTCAAAGCATCGATCCAGCTGAGCAAAGTGTCAGAGAAGTACTTGGGGGTCACCATAGTGGGATAGCTCTGCAAATATGGCAGTAAAACACGAGTCTAACAAAAGCATGGAAAAGCGTGGCAATCTAGCATGGTGATGCAAGAAATACATGCAGAAAATAAAGGAGCATTGTTCAAAAATCCGCAGCCATGTATCAGGAAAACAAGCACATCCGTAGAAACACATGCAGAAAATCAAGGAGCATTGTTCAAAAATCTGCAACCATGTAACAACAAAAATCTGCATAGACACGTAGCAGGAAAAATTCGCAGACATATAGCAGAAAAAGAGCAAATCTACAAAGACAGGAAAAACAAGCAATAAATCCACAGCCAAGTAACAGGGAAACAAGCAAACAAGAATCTGCGAAGACATGAAGAGAACAATATCTGCAAAGACATGTAGCAGGTAGACATGCAAAGGCAATAAACAGAAAACAAAATCTGCATAAACCAGTGACAGAAAACAAGTAAAATAGAGGAAAACACTTACCATCGTGATGCAGAATCCACGTATAGGAAGATCAGAAAATGATCAGAAAGTGTGCAAGCAAGGACTGTCACCGTAGTTCTTCAGAGAGGACGGCGCTGCCATTCGCAAGAAGTAGCCTTATATAGAAGACCAGGAAGTGTTTCAGCAAAAATGGAAAACGAAACTCGCCATTTCTAGAGACGCACCTATGGGACGCAGGTAGCAGACGCACACATGCGGCACACCTTACAAACACACCTATGCGGCGCACCGACGCGGCGCACATAGGTGGCTCCCGGAAAGACAAAAAATTTCAGCAGCACCTGTTCAGAATGTTTACATCGCCAAAATCGGTGCCAATTGTTTAACCCTGCATGGCATGTTTGTTTGCATACAACCTGCACATACAAGACCCCGAAGGGTACATCGCAGAATCAGGGGATTTCTTATACATTTTTAGAAAATGTTACAAAGTGTCATTGTTATTACAGAATTTCCAGCAAAATTACAGAATAAAGCTAGTCCTCCTCCGAATCCTCTTCATCAGACACCGCCATTTGAAAGTACTCAGCCAAGGTTCTGTTGCCTCGTCGAGTGAGTCGACGGGACCACTGAGCAGCAGCAGTAGCCTGAAAACGAGGAGCAGAGTCGAGAACCGCCTGGGTGACCTCGGTGTCTGAACAGTCCTCCTCAGACGCCTCTATAGTGAAGTCCCTACTGCTGGCTACATTCGCTCTCTCGATAGGGAAATCTTGCTGCAAAAGCAGACCTGTGTTAGCAATAAGAATTTTTAAAGCGACAGCAGAGGTAGAAAAGAGAAGCATACCCTAATGATGTTGCGCCAGCGCAGCTCCTGCAAAATAACAGAAGTATCAGATATAGTTCAGATGGTAGTTTGCAAAATAAGAATTCTACCCGTTTTCGACGAATGTCAGCATAGAAAGCCCCAAATTGCTCCTCGAAGCCCTATGAATTAAAGCAAATGTTAGATTGTCATAATTCACACAAAAGCAATGAAAAGCAGAAATGGAAATTCTGTACCGGAGCCCAGCTAGATGCATGCCACATCCCGTGCTAGCTATCCCGCACATCTTCCTCGAACAGGTACGACTTCCCCACACGCCTGTACCAAGCAAGATAGTCCGTATAGTTGACTTCTCGAAGGATGTGCCTATCTTGAGAAGCCATGGCGGCTACATGCCGGCTTCTAGCAGCCGAACGAGTCGTGGCTGGGCGATCCATGTTAGCCGGAGGAGGGGCAGGAATGCAGAATACATCAGAGAACTGATGCTGCACACGCCCTGGGAGGTAGAGGGCTGACTTCTTCATGCAATAGAATCTCACCTATTTATCCCTCAGAACATGGCCAGAGTTCAAGGGAGCCCAGTCGAAGCCATCATATTGAGCGAATGGGTGTAGGTGGACCTGTTACAGAAACGAAAACTATAAGCAAAGAAAATACAACATGCATGCAAAGTTAAAAGGCAGAGGAGACTTACATCCTCGAGTTCTACCAGGTCCAACAGATACTGGTAGGACTCATAGCTAAACACCCCAGCAGCAGCCCGGTGGTCAGGCTCGACCCACTTGCGGGGAAGGGGCAGGAGGTCGTCCCGTAGACAGCCAAAGCAGTGTCCCCTGGTGATGTGCTCCATGATCCAGTACTGTAAATGCAAGCAAGTCAGTTTTATCAAATATAAAGCATGAAAGAAATATGTGTTGCAAGGTAACAGAAGCAAATACTTACAATCAGCAGAGGGTACAGTCCCACATAAGAGCGACGCCTGAGCTTGACCACATTGTTGAGCCCGCAGATCAGCCAAGTGTAGCTTGCACCGGCCCAGTCATAGTGACCCAGGTGCTCCAGGTTGGTCAGATATGCAATCCAGTCAGCATGGATACAGTAGGCCGACGAATCGCAAAAAATCAAAGCCAGCAGCACTAGCAGAAAGTGCCTCAGTACAAAATCTGCTTCCTCATTGCCAGGCTCGGGGTTGGGCCAGAATTTGTCCCATTCCCTTAACCACCCCACGGTAATCATATGCTTCCCCCTAGGTGGCTAAGGAGGGACACAACCAAGATGTGCAGGCGCAAGGTTGAAGCCGTGGGTGGTCTCACCAATGATGGGCTCGTCACCAAAAGGAAGGCCCATCAGCAGAACCCACTGAGCAGGCAGAACAGTCAGCTCACCAAAGGGAAAGTGGAAGGAGTGCGTCTCGAATCTCCACCTTTCTACCAAGGCTCGGAAGAAGTTGTAGTGGCCGTGGCAGATGTGACGGTCGCTCAGCAACAGCCCTTGAAATTTCCAGACTCCTGAAAATGCATTGTTAGAAACATTGGATTTAAATGCCTTTCTAATATCCAGTTCGGGCTTACCTCAACACGGATAGCAGGAGTCGAGCTACTAGAGGCCCGCGACTTTGAAAAACTATCTCCTCATCTGGAACGGGAGCTAGAAGGCATATCCCATGAAGATTGTGGGGTTCCCACCTCGGGAACTGAGTCATCCTGTAGAAAAGAAAGTCAGATAGCAATAGCAGACATGATAAATGCAGAAAATGTCCAAATCAAATGTGGCAATACAATAGCAAAATGTTGGGCATTTTAATGAAGGCAATAGCATATCAGTGTTTGATTGTGAATTTGCAAAAATAAAAGCTGTCAAGTGGTTCAGTATTTTGTTGTAGAGTAGTTAGCAAAAAATCAGAAATAATGTGAATTAACACGGTATAAGCAAGCAACAAATGTGTGCCCAATCCAACGAGCCTCACGACCAACTCATCTCCAGCCCGCCACCGCGTGGCTTCTACTGCAACCATAGGCCGTCACCCCTGCTCGTCGGAGCATCGTCGGAGCACCACCGGAAGCCAACCATCACTCCCTACAGCCCGCGCCTTCCCCTGGCATGCCCGCATTTCCAAATCCCGCAGCCACTGTGCGGAATAGTCTGCTGGAGCCCGTCGCTGCAGCAGGCAAGCCCACAATCTGCCGCCGCGACCTGCGCGGAGCGGGCCTGCCGCTCCAAGCCCGTTGGAACCTCTCCAGTCGTCGACTACCCGAAAAAAGAGGAGGCATGCAAGCAAAAGAAAGAGGAGAGGAGATCAGAGCTTACCTTCACTGGCGAACCGCGGTCCAGCCAGTCCTAGAGGGTTTGGTCCATGCTGCCGCCGACCGGGACGTCGCAACAATCATTCCGCACCTCGACAACGCACCTCACTCGTGCACCAGCAATGAGCACTCCGTCAGCACACCCCTCGCGCGCCACCACTGCAAAGAGGAGAGATGGGTTCCGCCGTTGAGAGAAGAAGAGGGCAAGACGTGGGTTTTCAAGAAAAGAGAATGAGGAAGAAGAAGGGATGCGGCTTTTAGAAGAAGTAGGGAGATTTTTTCTTCTTCTTTCCCTCATATATTTTATGCATGATATGAAACTCAATCAGCAGAAGCATGCATAACCAAGCAGCAACCGTCCCTTGCAGTTCCAAGCAGCAAAGAAAAATATTTCTTGGCAATTAATCAGTGGGGCGCACATGAGAAATAAGTCAGAGGTGTAGAAATGCAAAATGACCGTGACAATTGCATTCCAGCCCTTATCATCTCATAGCTTAAGCATCAAGTGCAGGATATGCAGTGTTGAACATATAGCTCACAAAATGCACCATGTGGGGTAATTTGCAGAAAACCCATTACATTTTGTAAAATTGCAAATCAGTCCAGGAAGGATGCAGAAAGTTTGTTTCAGAGCAGACATTTGTTGATAGACAACAAAAACTCAAATGTCACCACACAGTCGCAGTACAGCAACCAAAAAGCAGTTTGGTTGGGCAATTTGCAGTAAAGCCCAAAAGTTGTGCATATTTGCACATAACTTCTCACTTTTTGCAAGCAATTTGGAGAATCACAGCAAATGAGAGATTTGAGCCTACATCTCGACAAGAGTGCTAGTCTCCGCACCGTAACCCCGGCAATCAGCATATTGCAGTTCCTTCCAGGGGAATAATCCTGGAGTTATCACTTTGTTTTCCGAGATCACATCCTGAGCGGATAAGACCCTTCTGCCCCTTTGGATTTCCACGGGCGTGGAATCCAGTTTGCTTGACTTTGACCGGGCGGTCAAGGTCCTTTGCCCATTTGGATTTCCGCGGGTGTGGAATCCAGCTTGCTTGACTTTGACCGGGCGGCCAAGGTCCTTTGCCCCTTTGGATTTCTGCAGGCGTGGAATCCAGCTTGCTTGACTTTGACCAGGCGGTCAAAGTCCTTTGCCCCTTTGGATTTCCACAGGCGCGGAATCCAACTTGCTTGACTTTGACCGAGTGGTCAAGGACCTTTGCCCCCTTGGATTTTCGTGGGCATTGAATCCAGCTTGCTTGACTTTGACCAGGCGGTCAAGGTCCTTTGCCCTTTGGATTTCCGCGAGCGCGGAATCCAGCTTGCTTGACTTTGACCAGGCGGTCAAGGTCCTTTGCCCCTTTGGATTTCCACAGGCGTGGAATCCAACTTGCTTGATCTTGACCGGGCGGTCAAGGTCCTTTGCCCCTTTGGATTTCCGTGGGTGCGGAATCCAGCTTGCTTGATCTTGACCAGGCGGTCAAGGTCCTTTGCCCTTTTGGATTTCGCGGGCGCGAAATCCAGCTTGCTGATCTTGACCGGGCGGTCAAGGTCATGTGTCCCCTTTTGGATTTTCGCGGGTGCAAAATCCAGTTTCTTGGCTTTGACCAGGCGTTCAAATGTCCTTTGCCTTTCCTAGGCTTTCCGTGGCTTTAACCGTGCAGTTAAAGTCCTTGGTTTCTCGGATTTCCTTGGGCAGGAAATCCTGTGGCTTGACCTTTTGACCTGATGTTCAAGGTCCTAGCCCCTTTCTCGGATTTCCATGGGCAGGAAATCCCGTGGCTCTACCTTTTGACCTGATGGTCAAGGTCCCAGCCACTTTCTCAGATTTCCTAGGGCAAGAAATCCCGTGGCTCGACCTTTTGACCGGATGGTCAAGGTCCAAGCCCTTTCCTCGGATTTCCCCGGGCAGGAAATCCAGTTGTTTGACCTTATGACCGGGCGGTCAAGGTCCCCTTTTCTTTTCTTCTAGATTTTCGTGGGCGTAGAATCTAGTTGTTGGACGCTTTGATCGGGCGGTCAGGGTCCTTTTGTTTTTCCTTTTTGACTTTTCGCGGGCCCGAAATCTCTTTGTTCGCCTTTGGTCCGTGCGGACTGGGCCCTGTTTTGCTTGACAAATTTTCTATTTGTCATGCCCCCCCTTTTTTCTCGGGCTGGTATCCCCAACTACTCGGTTGACAACTATCACGCTGTCAGGCATCTGGGTTGGCAAGGCTTGATTAGCTTGTCATATCCTGCCTCTTGGGTTGATAACCTAATAATCAGGCTGATGAGTCCGACAACTTATCATTTTCTTGCTAGTTTTTCTTCTGTTTGTGTTTTCAGCATTAGCATTAGTTTCGCATCGACTTCCAGCATCAGCTTTTGCATTGGCATCTCGCATTAGCATTACATCCCAGCTTTTAGATCAGTAGGTGCATCCGCCGGATAAGTGACTTACCGCCTATAGCAAACACCCTCCTTCTATAACCTCAAAATGGGGGTATCTTGTAAACCCTGAGCATCGGTCTTGGTTCCTTCGTCCCTCGACGTCGCTCAGGGAGGGGCATCTGTAGATACCCCAATTTTGAGGTGACTCATTGATAAGGCTCCAGTTGTTGCTTTGGATGGGACTGACCCTTGAACGAACCCAAACCCGTAGCAAGCCCGCAGCCCAATTAGAAAACCAGACCAGTAAGGGAGAGCACCTAGCTAGCACACTTCCCTAGCACACTTAGCTAGCACACCTACCTAGCACACCTAGGTAGCACACTTCCCTAGCACACCTCCCTAGCACACATAAGTGGCGCATATAGCCGGCGCACATCCCTGGCACACACCACTTCGCAGGCTGCAGGCTGCTGGCTGCTGGCTTTCCACCTCCCATAGTTGTTACCTCCAGCAGCGAATATGCCATGGAATCTTCCAGGCTTTTCATCTCTGGGGCTCTCTACATTCCCATGAGTTACCCATGAGAAAATCATATTTAAGGACCCCCATAGGTAGCCATAGGGAGAGGTTAGAAATCCTATGTTGAAGCTAGAAATCCAGAATTCTGCAATTCTGCTCTGAGCTAGCTTCTTGCACGAGCTACACCCTCTGTCCAACAACATATATTTGTTTTCTGGAGCACTCTCTTGCATCCCAAAGCATCCTTGGTCCTTCCAAAGCAACAATGATCTCTTTATCTCTGAAATTTCGAGAGGGAACATCTTGAGAGGTAGGCCTTCCACCTCTTCTTTCTTTTCAGTTATATTTTCAGAAAACATGATAAAGCATGCTTGAAATCCTACGTATAGACTGTTTCATTCCATGTTTATGAAGTTTCATATGATAAACATGCTTGTTCTCTATGCAAAATAATCTCCATGCTAGTCTTTGATTGTGTTTCTAGCATAAAGCTTGCATAAGTTGTCTTCTTTTTATCAATTCTTTGCAAATAGCTTTGCCACGCACTTTTATGTCTTGCACACAGATATATGCTTATGGTCATCGTTTACATGCGATCTGATTGCATTTATCTAGAACATGTCTATGCTTTGGCAACCTGCATGCTTTCATTCATACATGAACCCATCAACTAGCTTTGGTTTTAAATGCATGATTTATATGATGATTCTCGATCGTGTGCATCCCCATCATGTTTTCAATTTTTAATAATGACATGAACCCATTTGCATTAGCATGAATCATCCTTTATCTCTGTTGGGGCGGACTCTGGATCAAATTGCAGTCTGATCCAGACTCCCTAGGGCGCATCACTCAGGCGCTCCTGTCCCGCGCACCATTCTGGCAAACTCAGCAGGCGCGCCAGACTGGCCAGAGAACAAAACACTCGCATTGCATCTTTATTTGCATGATTTCTTCGCAGGGTTTTGAGCTTGTTTCTTTTACGACTGATTCTCTGATGTGTCATGATGACATCTGCATGTTTTTCAGTCTTATTCGGATTGTTTTCCGTCTGTTTTCACTGTTTTGTTATTTAGTTCCAGGCTGAATCTGGTAGGCCGATTGCACCTTACTCCTTTGTGGAGAACCATGTGCATCGCCCCAAGATCCAGTGGCTTGGCTGAATCGTGCATCCTTCATCTAGTTCAAATAGGTGAGACCTTGTGTGAGGCTACTAGCCCTTGAGCTCAACGTCATTGCTTTTGCATTTCATGTATTTTTGATGCACGGTTTTTTCTGAGTTTTACAGAATGATTCTACTGCGTGCTTTTCCATAGTGCATCCTCTGATGTTTTGGCTTTGCGTGGTTTTCTGTTTTTCCCTCAGCATGTTTTACTGGCCCACTTAGACGCATATAAGTAGCGCACCAGACTGATGCACTAGTCTGGCGCACCAAACAGGCACAGTGGCCTGTTTTCAGTAGGACACAACATGTTTTTCATATGTTTTGCTTTCTTTCTCGACCCGATTTGCTTCTGGGTTTTCCTTTGGCTTTCTTCCTTGACGCACTAGGAAGGTGCACCTCTGTTTTCAGCAGTTTTCTTGCATTATAGATTGCATTAGGCATATAGTTAGCAAGGATGAAAACTCGCTGAAGATAGTAGATCTTTGATCTTATTATGCAATATTATTGCACCAACACTTGACCCAGCAGATGAGCAAAATTTCTGAGCATTAGGACACACCCCTACACATCATGTACCCGTACTTTAGACACCACTCATTTGCATGGCATGGCATATCGCCCTCGGGCGTACAGCAAAGGCTGCAAAGCCGACATTTCATTAGCAAAAGAGAAATCAATAAAGGACCGATTTAACGGGCGTACGAGGGTGCCTGACACCTTCCTCATACGTAACAGGGATCCTTACCTGCACTTCTAGTTTGCGCAGCCCCTTTTATTTGTTTTGCATGATTTTCATGTTTTATGGTTTTCCTTGTCTTCCATTTTAATAGACTAGGTCACGACTCCTGCATTTTTGCATCTTTTCTTTTATTTTTGCCGTGGCTTTGCCGACTTTGGCACATATATTATTTATTTGTGGCCACCCCCGACGGCATGGTTACAGGAACTGGCGAGGTTACAGGCAAAAGTAAAATTCTGTGGACACCCCGATTTTGTGGTGACTCATTGATAAGGCCCCAGTTGTTGCTTTGGATGTAACTGATCCTTGAGCCAATCCTAAACCCGTAGCAAGCCTGCAGCCCAATTAGAAACCGGACAAGTAAGGGAGAGCACCTACCTAGCACAGTTATCTGGCACACTTAGCTAGCACACTTCCCTAGCACACCTAGCTAGTGCACCTCCCTTGCACACATACCTGGTGCATATAGCTGGCGCACATCCCTAGCGCACACCACTTCGCAGGCTGCGGGCTGCTGGCTTTCCACCTCCCATAGCTATTACATTTAGCAGCGAATATGCCATGGAATCTTCCAGGCTTTTCGTCTGCGAGGCTCTCTACATTCCCATGAGTTACCCATGAGAAAATCCTGTATACGGACCCCCATAGGTAGCTATAGAAAGAGGTTAGAAATCCTGTGTTGAAGCTAGAAATCTAGAATTCTGCAATTCTACTCTGAGCTAGCTTCTTGCACGAGTTACATCCTCTGTCTAGCAACCTATATTCGTTTTCTGGAGCATTCTCAAGCATCCCAAAAGCATCCTTTGTCCTTCCAAAGCAACAAGGATCTCTTTATCTCTAAAATTTCGAGAGGGAACATCTTGAGAGGTAGGCCTTCCACCTCTTCTTTCTTTTCAGTTATATTTTCAGAAAACATGATAAAGCATGCTTGAAATCCTATGTATAGACTGTTTTGTTTCATGTTGTATGAAGTTTCATATGATAAACATACTTGTTTTCTATGCAAAATAATCTCCATTCTAGTCTTTGCTTGTGTTTCTAGCATAAAGCTAGCATGAGTTGTCTTCTTTTTATCAATTCTTTGCACATAGCTTTGCCACGCACTTTTATGTCTTGCACATAGATATATGCTTATGGTCATCGTTCACATGCATTCTGATCGCATTCATCCAGATGATGTCTATGCTTTGGCAACCTACATGCTTTCATTCATACATGAACCCATCAACTTGTTTTAATTATAAATACATGATTTACAAGATGATTCTTGATCATATGCATCCTCATCATATCTCCAGTTCTTAATAATGGCATGAACCCATCTGCATTAGCATAAATCATCATGCATCTCCGTTGGGGCGGATTCTGGATCAGATTGCAGTCTGATCCAGACTCCCTGGGGCGCACATCTCCGACGCACCCAACCAGCGCACCATTCTGGCACACCAGCAGGCACGCCAGACTGGCCAGAGATCAGATCACTTGCATTTAGCATCTTTGTTTGCATGGTTTTATCTGAGGTTTCGAGTTCGATTCTTCTCTGATGTGTCATGATGACACCTGCATGTTTTTCAGTCTTATTCGGATTGTTTTCCATCTGTTTTCTCGGTTTCATTATTCAGTTCCAGGTTGAATCTTGTAGGTCGATTGCACCTTACTCCCTTGTGGAGAACCATGTGCATCGCCCCAGGATCCAGTGGCTTGGCTGAATCGTGCATCCTTCATCTAGTTCAAATAGGTGATACCTTGTGTGAGGCTACTAGCCCTTGAGCTAAAGGTCATTGCATTTGCATTTCATGCATTTTTGATGCACGGTTTTTCTGAGTTTTACAGAATGATTCTACTACGTGCTTTTCTAGAGTGCATCCTCTGATGTTTTGGCTTTGTGTGGTTTTCTGTTTTTCCCTCAGCATGTTTTACTGGCCCACTTAGACGCATATAGGTAGCGCACTAGACTGACGCACCAGTCTGGCGCACCAAACTAGCGCAGTAGCCGGTTTTCAGTAGCACACAGCATGTTTTCATATGTTTTGCTTGCTTTCTTGACCCGATTTGCTTCTGCGTTTTCCTTTGGTTTTCTTCCTTGATGCATTAGGAAGGCACACCTTTGTTTTCAGCAGTTTTCCTACATTTTAGATTGCATTTAGGCATATAGAAAGCAAGGATGATAAATCGCTCAAGATATTAGATCTTTGATCTTATTATGCAATATTATTGCACCGACACTTGACCCGGCATACGAGCGATATTTCTGAGCATTACGACACACCCCTACACATCATGCACCTATACTTTAGACACCACACACATTTGCATGGCATGGCATATTGCTCTCGGGCGTACAGCAAAGGCTGCAAAGCTGACATTTCATTAGCAAAAGAGAAATCAATAGAAGACCGATTTATCGGGCGTACGAGGGTGCTTAACACCTTCCTCGTACGTAACAGGGATCCTTACCCGCATTTCTAGTTTGCGCAGCCCCATTTTTATTTTCTCTGCATAATTTTTCATGTGTTATATGGTTTTCCTTGTCTTCCATTTTAATAGAATAGGTGGCGGCTCCTGTATTTTTGCATTTGCATTATTTTTGCCGTGGCTTTGCCACTTTTGGCACATATATTATTATTTGTAGCCACCCATGACAGCATAGTTACCGGAACTGGCGACTCCGCTGGGGATAACCAGATCCCGGCTTTGTTTTGATTTCTATTTTGCTTCGGCTTTTCTTGCTTTCTTTGTTTTTCCATGCCATACTTTGTTATTTTTTAAGTGTGTCTTTTTTGCATGCATGCATTTTGCAATGTTGTTCTTTTCTTTTACACATTTGCCATGCCACCACTATGGTAACACATGTTTTCATTTATTTATTCATGTCTACTTGCATGTTTATTTCCCTTCTTGTTATGCCATGCCTAGGAGAATAGAGACATGCTTGTTTCCCCTTCTTGGCTAATGAAAATATAACAACCAAAATCAAATCTTAAGGCAAACTAGGGACAAATTGAAAATCTTCCCCCATGGTTTAATAAGCTTGCAAGTAAAAAACTTAAAGCATACTTTGCATACATCATATAGGGCATGCATCCTCTCCTCTCTAGGCTTA
>JAMKQA010028013.1:0-16783 GCA_024699735.1 Posidonia australis
TACCTGGAAAAAAGAAAACTTCTGGCGTTAAAACCAGCAATAAGATGCAGTTGTTATGGTGGCGTGAATGCACATGCATATGGATGCAACTATCATGTGCTCTCTCACCAACTAAGTGTTTCCTAGAAGGTCGTCTACTCCGGGATCATACAAGGATAAATAGGTCTCCGACTCAGGCTAGAAAGTAAAGGACCCCGCTCTAAATCCTGGCCAAAGCGCAGGCAGTGAACGGGTGGTGCATTGGTGGCCTCGTCTCCTGCAGTAGCATGGAACTGTACCCTCTACTAGCACCGACACGACCCCGGACAAGGGGGACAAACTAGCAACATGTCCCACACCAAAGCCATAGAACAGGTTACCAAAATTGTACCTCGCAAACTATAGGTGGACTCAAGGGAGAAGAATGCATGCACCTATGGGTAACCAAAATTGTCCGTCGCAAACTGATTCGGTGCAACCACTGAGCAGCTGCAGCAGCCTGGGAACGGGGAGCAAAATCACGAACCCTCTGGGTAACCTCGGTATCTGAGCGGTCCTCCTCAGATTCCTCCATGGTGAAATTCCCGCTACTGGCTACATTCACCTCTTGAGCTGGGAAGTCTTGCTGCAATATCAAAAAAAAATTTGTTAGCAGTCAGAATTATAAAGGAAAGTAACAAAAAAGAAGAAGACAGAAAGACATACCCGGATGATGTTACGCCAGTGCAGTTCCTGCAAAATGACAGATATGTCAGGCGTGCTTTGAGCAGAAAATGATAATTTGCAAAGTAAAAGTCTTACCCTCTTCCGGCGGATATCGGCATAAAAGGTGCCAAATTGTTCTTCAAAGCCCTATGGATTGTGACAAATGTCAGACTTATATAATTCACATATCTGCAATATTAAGCAATAGTGGTAATCATGTACCTTGGCCCAGTCGGAGGCATACCACATCCCTTGCTGGCTATCCCGCACTGCCTCCTCGAATAGGTACGGCTTCCCTACACGCCTGTACCAAGTCAAATAGTCCGTGTAGTTAACCTCCCGAAGGACGTGTCTGTCCTGGGAAGCTAGGGTTGTTGCATGCCGGCTTCTAGCAATTGAGCGAGTCGTAGCCGAGCGATCCTTATCAAAAGGAGGAGGAGGGGCAGGAATGCAGAACTCATTCAGGAATTGATGTCGCACGCGCCCTTCTTCATGCAATAAAACCTCACCGCTTGTCCCTAAGAACGCGGCTAGAGTTCATAGGAGCCCAGTCAAAGCCATCATATCTCGAAAACGGGCGCAGATGAACCTGTTTTGAAGCAAGAAAAATATATAAGCAATCTAAGCAAGCATTAGAGGATACAACATAAAAAGGAAGGGAAACTTACATCCTCAAGTTCAACCAGGTCCAGTAGATACCGGTAGGACTCGTAACTATAGACTCCAACAGCAGCCCGATGGTCAGGCTCGACCCATTGGCGAGGAAGGGGCAGAAGCTCGTCCTGAAGGCAGCCGAAACTATGCCCTCTGGTCATATGCTCCATGATCCAATACTGGAAATGGCAGGCAGAAGTCAGTTTATCAAATATTAAGCATAAAGGAATTTTATTTTAAAAAGTAATGAAAGCAAATACTTACTGTCAGCAGAGGGTATAACCCCACATAAGACTGGTGCCCAAGCTTAACCACATTGTCAAGCCCGCAGATCAGCCAGGTGTAACTAGCACCGGCCCAATCATAATGGTCGAGATGTTCCAAGTTGGTTAAATACGCTATCCAATCAGCATGAATGCAGTAAGCAGATGAATCACAGAACATCATGGCCAGAAGATCCAGTAGGAAATGCCTCAATACGAAGTCTACCTCCTCACAGTCAGGCTTGGGGTTAGGCCAGATTTTGTCCCACTCTCACAGCCATGCTATGGTGATCATGTATTTCCCCCGAGGTGGCTTTGGAGGAACACGACCCAAATGTGCAGGAGCAAGGTGCATACCGTGAGTAGTCTAACCTATAATCGGCTCGTCACCGAAGAGAAGCCCAGTCAACAGAGCCCACTGATCAGGCAGGACGGTCAGCTCTCCGAATGGAAAATGGAAAGTGTGTCTCAAACCTCCACCTTTCCACCAAAGCCCTGAAGAAGTTATAATGGTCGTGAATGATGGGTATGCGAAGCAAACCTCCAAATGGGGAGCAGTGTAGGAGGAAGTCCTACAGAAAATCCGGTAGATGATGGAAATGGTCAAGCATCAGGCCCAAGTGGCACCGCATGATCCGGTTTGCGTCCCCCTCCTGAAATGGCAAGAACAGAATTAATGCCAAGTCAAGAGCAATTAAAGCTTGTTAAAGCAAGAAGATTACCCCAAAACTTGGACCCTCACAGATGTGATGGTTGCTTAGCAGCTGCCCCTTAAAATTGCCGGACTCCTGAAAATGCATTAATCAGATAAAACACCAGATTTATATGCACATTTACTTCCAGTTTGGGCTTACCTCAGCAGGGACAGCAGGAGTCGAGCTGCTAGAGGCACGTGACCTCAAAGAACTACCTCACTGGCGGGGGCGAGAGCTAGACGATGTATATCGGGAAGGCTGTGGGGTTCCCTCCTCTGGAACCGGGTCATCCTGCAATGGGGGCAAAGACCAAATTAAAGTAAAATAGCAACAACAGGCATGGTAAACGCAAAATGTTTAAGCCCAAAGTCAATGTCAGGTATTGCATTACAGGCAAAGGCGAAGGCATAGCATTTAAATAAAGCACTACGGCATATGGTGACAGAAACGTGGGTAAAACAAACATGTAATTACAACTCAGCATTGCGGAAAGAAGCTCAACACTTAGAAAAAGCAAGTGGTTACGTGAAAATATAAAGAGTTATGGCAGTTATTGTTATGATGCACTATTGATGTTCTTGCTATTTCTATTTACAAGGTGGGACATGCAATTGTTGTTATGAAGGATTGAACATGAAACGTTTTGTGCCCGTGTATGCTACCATTTTACTCAAGCCTGGTTCAGCAAATAAATGATTTAAAATGGCCAATTTGATTCAAAGAAACTTATGATTAAATTCAGAAAATGGAATCACATTTCAAATGGCAAAGGAAAGCAGCATGGCATTCAGTCAATATACAGCAAAACCGTTTTGAACGCATGCCTTGAACCACTATTCAGTCCGCCAAAAAATAAAACAAAAAAAGAAAACCATCACCCAAATCACCACTTCAACCTGCCACCAGCACACGACCAACATTCCATTATCATGGCCCGTTCCACCTCCACCATCACACGGTTGACCCATCACCGCCACACAGCCATCCCGCCACCACTATCAGCCATCACCTCCAACTACAACCGCAGGCCATAGCCCTAGCCCGCCGGAGCATCACCGATGACCAACCAGCAACCCGCATCATCACTCCAGCCCGCCACCATGTCATGGCCACTCCACATTCCCCGCTAATGGCCATAGCCACCAACCCGCGCCTTCACACCAAACCCATCACCCCGCAGCCACGAACCATCAAAATGACCCACGCCCGCCGAAACCCATGAGCCGCCAGCCATCCAAGCAAGAAGCAAGCAAAAAACTCTAGCACAGAGCAAAAATGCAAGAGGGGAGCTCGAGATTACCTCCGCCGGCGAACCCCCATCCAGCCAGTCTTGAAGGGTCCGGTCCATCGCCGCCGCAACTAGCCACCGATCCTCGCCGCACCTAGCCGACGCGCCTCACGCTCGCACCAGCCGAGAGCACCCCGTCAGTGCACCTCCTGCGCACCGCTGTCGTAAGCGGATGAGAGGGGTGGAGAAAGTGGAGAGATGAAGAGAAGAGAAGGGGAAGAGGAATGGGTTTTCGTATGAGGAAAGGGAGTAAGGAGGAAGAAGAAGAGGCGTGCCCTTTGAAAGAAAAAGGAAGATTTTTTTTTTTTCACAAAATATATGTATGCATGTAAGTGTTGCTTCGAAGATATAAAGTCAAGCAAAATAATAGCAGAACCTTGGGAAAAGCCAGGCAACACAAGCACCCTTGCAGTTCCAGTAAGCAGGGAGAAATGAAAAAATATTCCTTGACGGTTATGGCAGTTACCCAATGGGACCCACTTGTAAAATAAGTCAAGGCTCAAAATGCAAAACAGCGGTGGAAATTGCATTTTAGCCCCTAGCACTTCACAGCTCACACTCCAAGAGCAGAATATACAATGTCAAGCACATGGCCCACAAAATGCACCATATGGGGTGATTTACAGAAAACCCCCTACGTTTCGCAAATTTGCAGATTAGTCCACAAAGGATGTGGGAAGTATAATTTGAAGCAGACATTTGTTGATATTCAACAGAATCTGAAATGACACAGCACAATGGTAATACAGTAATCAGAAGGCTGTCATGATTGGGAAATTTGCAATAAAGCCCTCAAGTTTTGGATATTTGCAAATAAGTCCTCACCTTTTGCAAACAATGCCGCATTCGGTCGAAGATTCTAGCAAGAAGAGATTGTACATGCATCTTAACAAGAATGACAGTTTCTGCACCGCAGCGTCAGCAGCCAATGTATTTGCCGGTTTCTTTCTTGGGGGACAATCCAGGGATCATCGCTTTGTTTTTCAGGATCTCCTTCCGAGCAGATGAGATCCTTCTACCCTATTTGGATTTTCACGGGCGCAGAATCCAACTTCTTGACTTTGACCGGGCGATCAATGTCATTTGCCTCTCTTGGATTTTCGCAGGCATGAAATCCAGCTTGTTGACTTTGACTGGGCGATCAACGTCATTTGCCCCTTTTGGATTTTCGCGGGTGCAGAATCCAGCTTGTTGATTTTGAACGAGCAGTCAACGTCATTTTCCCCTCCTGGATTTTCACGGGTGCGAAATCTAGCTTGTTGACTTTGATTGGGTGGTCAACGTCATGTGTCCCTTTTGGATTTTCGCAGGCGCGGAATCTAGCTTGCTGATCTTGACCGGGCGGTTAAGGTCATGTGCCCCTTTTGGGTTTTCGTGGGTGCGAAATCCAGTTTGGTGATCTTTGACCGGGCGATCAAGGTCCTTTGCCCCTTTTGGATTTTTCCGGGCGCGAAATCCAGCTTGTTGGCTTTGACCGGGCGGTCAAATGTCCTTTGACTCTCTTGGATTTTCGCGAGCGTGGAATTCAGCTGGTTGACTTTGACCAGGCGGTCAAAGTCCTTGATCCCTCTCTTGGATTTCCTTGGGCAGGAAATCCTGTGGCTTGACCTTTTGACTAGATAGTCAAGGTCCTAGCCCCTCTCTTGGATTTCCCTGGGTAGGAAATCCTGTGGCTTGACCTTTTGACTAGATGGTCAAGGTCCTAGCTCCTCTCTTGGATTTCCTTGGGTAGGAAATCCTGCGGCTTGACCTTTTGACCAGATGGTCAAGGTCCTAGCCCCTCTCTTGGATTTCCTTAGGCAGGAAATCCTGTGGCTTTACCTTTTGACTAGATGATCAAGGTCGTAGCCCCTTTCTCAGATTTCCCTGGGCAGGAGATCCAGCTGCTTGACCTTTCGACTAGGCGGTCAAGGTCCTTATCCTTTCTCTTCTGTTGTTTGACCCTCTGACCGAGCGGTGAAGGTCGTTATCTTTTCTCTTCTAGGCTTTTCACAGGCGCGGAATCCAGTTGTTTGACCCTCTGATCGAGCGGTCAAGGTCCTTTTGTTTTTCCCTTTTGAGTTTTCGCAGGCACGAAATCTCTTTGTTCGCCCTTGGTCTGTGCGGACAGGGCCCTATTTTGCTTGACAAATGGTATGTTTGTCATGCCCCTTTTTCTTGGGCTGGTATCCCCAACTACTCGGTTGACAACTGTCACGCTGTCAGGCGGCCGGGTTGACAAGACTTGATTGACTTGTCATATCCCGTCTCTTAGGTTGATAACCTCAATAATCCGACTATGAGTCCGACAACATATCATTTACCAGCCTATGGTTTCCTCAGTGTGCAGGATTTCTTTATCTTTTGCCTTGTTATTTCAGCATTAGCATCAGCATCGCATGATCTTGCAAGCACCCATTCTTGTGTTTTTGTTAGCATCAACTTCGCATCAACCTTCAGCATCGGCTTTTGCATTGGCATCTCGCATTGGCATCACATCCCCAGCATTTAAATCAGTTGTTGCATGCATTTCGCATTCACATTTGCATTTGGAAATAAGTCACGATTTTTGGTGCATCCATCGAATAAGTGACTCACTACCTACAACAAACGCCATCTTTTTGTAACCTCAAAATGGGGGTATCTTGTCAACCCTGAGCATCAGTCTTGGTTCCTTTCGTCCCTCGACCTTACTTAGGGAGGGGCATCTGTAGACAACCTGATTTTGAGGTGACTCATAGATGAGCTTTCTAGATGTTGCTTTGGATGTGGCTAACCCTTGAACCAATCATAAACCCATAGCAAGCCTACAGTCCAATTAAAAATCTAGACAAGTAGGGGAGCACACCTACGTGGCACACCTACCTAGCACACCTACCTAGCACACCTACCTGGCACACCTGGCTAGCACACCTACCTGGCACACCTAGCTAGCACACCTACCTGGCGCACATACCTAGCGCGCATCCCAGGCGCCTAGCCATTTCTCAGGTTGCTAGCTGCTAGCTTTCTACCTCCCATGGTTGTTACCTCTACCAACGAATATGCCATTGAATCATCCAGGCTTTTCGTCTACGAGGCTCCTTGCTTTCCTTGGAGTTACCCTTGGAAAATCCCTATATATAGACCCCATAAGCAACCATTTGAAGGGGCTGATCATCTTGAAAGATAGAGACACACACAGCTACACTAGCCTTCTCCAGAATTCTACAAGTATCCACTTGAGCACTCAAGCTTTGCCTTGCATCCAGAGATATTCTCAGCCCTTCCAAAGCATCATGGAGCTTATTATCTTGGGTCGTTCTTTTCTATCTTGAAGGAACATCTTGGACAAGGTAGGTCTTTCCCACTTTTCCTTTAAGTTCTTATTCTTTTGTAATGAAATAAAGCATGCTAGAAATTCCACATGTATGGTCTGATTTATCTGTATTTTCATGAGGATTCTATGATGAATTTACTTGTCCTCCTTGCAAGATTCTCTCCATGCAAATCAACACTTTTGTTTGCAAGCATGTTTACTTTGTTTCTAGCATAAAAATCTACACTATGTTGCCTGTATGAGCTATCTTTTTCTTACTATTTCATTGCACATAGATCCATGCCAAGCACCTAAACATTAAGTTATGCGGTAGAGATATTCATGGTATGATCATCACTTACATGTGTTTTGTTGGGTCTACTTGTTTCATCTTGTTTTTAATCAAATGATAGTAAGATGGCTTTGATCATATGCATCCTGTCATGCTTTCAGCTCTTAACGTCCGCATGAATCAACCTGCATTAGCATAGATCACCTATCTCTATTCTGGGTCAGATTCTGGATCAGATTGCAGACTGATCCAGATTTTCTGGGGAGCACCTATATGGCGCACCAGAGTGGCGCACCTACCCAGAGCACCACTCTAGCCCCCCATTCAGGAGCACCAGACTGGTCAGAGAGCAAAACATTCACTTTCACATACCGGTTTGCATAATTTTCTAAATGACTTTGAGCCTGATTCTTTTACTGCTCGTTCTTTGATATTCCATGGTTTTGCATGCATGTTTTCAATTTGAAACAAGATTGTTTTCTAGTTGTTTTCTCCCTTTGGATATTCAGTCCTTGGCAAGAATCTAGTAGGCTGGTTGCACTTTACTCCTACGTGGAGAGCCTTATGCATCAGCCCATGATCCAATGACATGGTTGAATCCTACTTCTTTCATTTATCATGCATAGGTGTGGTCTTGTACGAGGCTACCAGCCCTTGAGCACAAGGTCCACAAGACATTGCACTTGCATTTATTTCACTTTCAAAGCATATTTTTCAAGTTTTGTAAAGAATTTACATGGCATGATTTACTAGAATGCATTCATATGTGACTTTGCACTGCATGGATTTCTGTATTTGCTTTTTCACACCTTTTTGGCTCACACAGAAGCACCTAGGTGGCACACTAGACTGGAGCACCATTCTGGCACACCAAACAGGCGCATCAGCCAATTTTCATTAACACACAGCAGGTTTTCATATGGTTTTTAGCATGCTTTCTCGACATGATTTGCTTCTGGATTTTCTTAGTTTTCTTCCTTGATATATTTGGAAGGCATAGCTCTGCTTTTAACCATTTTTATGCATGTTAGATTGCATTTGGCATATAGCAAAGCAAGGATGAAAAATCACTCGAAATTGATATATCTTTGATTTTATTCATGCAATGACTTTGCATCGACACTTGACCCGAGATACGAGTGATACTTCTGAGCATTAGGACAAACCCCTGCACATCATGCACCCGTATTTAAGACACCAAGCATGGCATGGCATATCGCCCTTGGGCGTACAGCAAAGGCTGAAAAGCCGACATTTCATAAGCAAATGAGAAACCTATAGAAGACTGATTTATCAGATGCACGAGGGTGCCTAATACCTTCCTCGTGCGTAACAGGGATCCTTATCCATTTTTCTGGTTTATGACCTACTTTTCCATTGCATGATTTGCATGTTTTTATGGTTTTCCTTGTCTTCCATTTAATAGACTAGGTGGTGACTCCTGCATTTGCATTTTTATTTTATTGCTTTTTTTGCCGTGACTTTCCGACCCTCGTGTATTTTGGCCAATCGCGTCAAAGTCCTCGAGGCTGTCGCCGGCATGGTTACAGGAACTGGCGACTCCACTGGGGATAATCAGATCCCGGCTTTGTTTTGGTTTCTCCTTTGCTTCTGCTTCTCTCCTTGCTTGCCTTTTCCATGCCTTGCATTTGTTATCCTTTTTAGTGGTGTCTTTTTGCATGCATGCCTTTGTAATGTTGTTCTTTACTTTTACACATTTGCCATGTCACCACTATTGCACATAATGTGTACTTACTTCTATTTGTTAATCCATGGCTAAATTGCATGTTTATTTCCCTTCTTCTACGTGCCATGTCTAGGAGATTAGAGACATGTTTGTTCTCCCCATTTGGTTAATGAAAACTTTAAAACCAAAATCAATCATAAGGCAAACTAGTGACAAATTGCAAATCATTCCCCATGGTTTAATAAGCTTGCAAGTAAAAGACTCAAAGCATACTTTGCATACATCATATAAGGCATGCATATTCTCCTCTCTTAGGATCACCTATACAGTCTGCGAGGGACATTTTTCGGTGGCTCATCCTATGGCTTTGGCGTGGGATGAAAAATCGGGTTTGTCCCCCCTTGTCCGGGGTCGTGTCGGTGTAGTAGAGGGTACAGCCTACTACTTTGGCGGAGGTCGAGGCCCCGAAAGCAACACCCATTCACTGCCTAGGCTATGGCCAGGATTTAGAACGGGGACCTTACTTTTTCTAGACTCGAGTCGAAGACCCATTCACCCTTATGTGAACCTGGAGTAGACAGCTTAATAGGACATCCCTAGATGGTGAGAGAGTGCATACTAGGGGCATTCATTTGCATATCATACCACCATAAACATTGCATCTTTTCTAACTTGTTTGTTTTTGTGTATAGGTTTTTTGGTCTGTGAGTTTCCTTAGCCTGAGCTCAAGATCTTTCCTTTCGCGAACTCTATTCGTGACCCTATTATCGACCGCGTCTCCTGAGTTATTCGTCACTTCCGACGATAGCTCGTCCTAGGATCCTTCCTATTCTTTCCAGCCGTAGTCCGATCCTTACTCGCTCGTGATCCACGATGGCCCAGCATGCCAGCAAGTCCCTTTCCCCTGCTATCTAGGAAGAGGTCCCTATCTCGGGACACTCTTCCTTTGTGTCTGTTCCAGTCATCTCTACTGCCTCCACTTTTGCCTTAGCTTCTAGAGGACCTCCACCACCTCATTTCTGTGTCCCAGGGGCAACCTCGCCTTCGAGACCACCTGTCTTGTCTTCTCCTGCTATTGGGGCCACAACAGTTGAGTCTGTCTCTCCCCAGGGCTATGTGTTTACTAGCCCTCCTCCCACTGCGGCTGTTTCAGTAGTAACCACCCCCCAATTCGGACAACTGGCATCTCATCCTCCTGTTTCCTCCCCTGTCTTGCCTCCATCCTTCGGAGCCACCAGCGACGATCCCTTCACTGCGCAGCTGCAACAAATGTCGGCCCTCATCCAACAGCTGCAGGGATTGGCAATGGCGCTCCAGCCCTTCTCAGCTTTGTCTTTCTCGACTCCCGAGTTGCCTGCGCAATCGGCTTTAGGACCACAGTTTGCACCCACTGCACTCCCTCCATAGTCATCGCCATCCTTTGTCTCTCCGATAATAGGGGTGTCGACACTACCGTTTGTTACACCAGCACAACACCCACCACAACATGCATTCCTCCTATCTGGTGGCCAGCCCCCTAGGTTGGCGGGAGCACTACCATCCGTGAGCATTGTACCTGAGACCATCCCGGTCCAACAGCTCTTGCTCCCACACTCTGCACCACTCATTGCACCACCCCCTGCATTGTCTTCTCCTTTTTATCACACACAAGCCTCATCCTTTGTCCCCCAGCACACTGCACCCATGCACGGGTACACTGGCCATCCTGCCATAGCACCAGACGGCAGAATGGTGGATCTGGAGGAGCCCTTAGGGGCAACCCATACAGTGTACGCGGCACCAGCCTCTACTGCACAGTCTACAGCTGCAGTAGCTCCAGATGCTCTCCTCGCGAGAGTGAATGATCAAGAACGCACTCTCCGACAAGTGCAGGGTGGGGACCACTAGTCCTACCAATTCCGGGACCTCTGTTATTTCCCAGAGGTGACTCTCCCCCCGAATTTTCATATTTCGGAATTTGAAAAATACAATGGTAGGGGTTGCCCAATTGCCCACCTCAAAGCTTATTGCGAAGACCTCGCTCAGCTCCAAGCTAATGAAAGGTTGTTAATCCGCCTATTCCAGAAAAGTCTCACGGGGCCTGCGTTGAAGTGGTTCACTTCCCTCAACATGGCCACCATCAAGACTTGGGACGACCTTACACAGGCATTCCTGGAGCAATATTCTTTTAACCTTGACTTAGTCCCCAAGCAGGAGGATTTAGTCGCTCTCAAGCAAAGACCCCAAGAAACATTTGGGGAGTATCTTGGACATTGGCGCTCTTTGGCTTCACAAGTCAAAGATAGACCCTCCGACGAGGAGTCTATTGAGATAGTGATCCGGGGAGCACAACCAGCGGTCGGGGCTCTACTTAGCATTCAACCTGTCACCACTTTCTCTACACTGCTTCAGGCGGGCACCCGTGTTGAGAGTTCACTGTGCGGCGGTAGTTTTCCAGCACTCTCTGCATTTGCCAAACTAGCCACTGCCTCACATAGTGGCCCTAGTAGCAGCAACAACAACAACAACAACACCAATCCACCCAGGAGGCGGGATCCCTCCAAAAATATTGTTTCCTATATCAGATCCCCTACTGGTCCGGCAAATGTCTGCCCGCCCCCGCAACGCCAAGTAGTTTATGCACACACGCCAACACCTAGAGCACAGCGTGCATCACACATTACCCCACTGCCACACCAGTATATCCTAACCCATCGGTCAGGACGCATCCACCGTTGGCACATCCACAGCCGAAGCGACAATGCCGTGACAGGCGCCACTATACACCTTTAGTGGAGCCTTTGAGCATAGTATTCCCTAAAGTCGCATCCTTGCTGAGGCTGCCTGAGGTGCGTCCTCTGCCTAATCCGCTGCCAGCCTGGTACAACGCCAATGCGTTCTGCAATTTCCATCGGGTGGCTGGCCACTCGACGGTCAATTGTTTGACACTCAGGGACACTGTCCAGGATTTGATTGACCAGACGGTCATAGTGATTAATACCCAAGCAGCCACCCCAGCACATACCCCAGTAGCCGCTCCAACACAGCAAGCACACCCCAGCATAGTTAGTCAACCCTTGCCGCAGCATCCTTCTCCAAGAGCGCTAGGTTCCTCATGAGTCAATTTTCTTTCTTCTGCTTCTCTTTCTCTTATTTCCCCTGAGTCTGTCTCTTCTCCCATCCACCCAACCGACTTGATTCATCATGAGTCATCTCCTTTTCCCCACCCGTTGTATCGATCTTTCCTCGATAACTCTAAGGAATCTGTTTTTATGATCCATCCTGTCGTCGAGTTGGAATACTCTGAGGTGCCACCTGTAATATATCCCCAGCCCCTAGCTCCAGTTTATTTATCCACCTGGACCCAATCTAGGCCAAGTCAGCCAGCACACCCTCAGGCTCACCAGTACCCTCACCAATACTCCCAGCATCCTCAGGTTTACACTCCTACTCACCTATATCCTTCAACCACACCTGTACAATTAGCAACCCGTCCCCCAGTTGTTGTTACTTTGACCCATGACACGCATCGTGTTCTGTACACTTATGCCACTGGAATGTGTGCAGAAGTGACACGATCGGGCAGAGTATACAAACCCTTGTTACTTTGACCCATGACAAGCATCGTGTTCTGCACAATTATGCCACTGGAATGTGTGCAGAAGTGACACGATCGGACAGAGTATACAAACCCCCAGCAGCTAGGCCTAACCCCCTAACCCCTAACCAGTTACAAGCCCAGCCATCTAGGTCATCAGCACCTGTAGCAGTAGCCCCTGCCCAACTCCAAGCACATTCTCCTCAATCACCTATGTCTAGAGTAGCACCACCCAATCCTGCCACTAGCAGCCAACCTTCAGCTGAAATCACTGCCCAGCTTAAGAAGGTTAAAGCCGATATTTCCATTTGGGACCTAATTCATACATCGGCTGAGCATAGAGAAGCTTTCCTTAGGGTCTTTCAAGCAGCCCCTGTATCGCAAACTATAGAGCCTGCTACCCTGGAAAACATGGTAGGAATGATAGCAGCACATCAGGCTATCTCCTTCTCTAGCCTAGAGTTACCTCCTTCTGGCACCAATCATAACTCTCCTTTGTTCATCACTACGCAGTATCAAAGCTTCCGCATCCCCCTCACATTGGTGGACAATGGAGCAGGCCTTAATGTCTGCCCCTTGCGCAAGGCAAGTGCAATCGGATTCAAGTTCGAGGACATTACACTAGTTGTGAAGGGGTTGACAGCTTTTGATAATACGCATCATGATGCACTTGGAGTCTTGATCATTCCCCTGACTATAGGCCTTCTCGCTTCGATGTAGAGTTCTACGTCGTAGATATCGGACCCTCCTTACATCTGTTGCTTGGACACCCTTGGCTTGACAAGCATCAAATCATTCCTTCAACCCTCCATTGTATGATTAAGTTTTGCTAGGATAACAATATTGTTGTTGTCCTGGCAAAAGACATGGAGAAGGTTGAATCTGTCTCTGCTCTAGCCCCTCAGACCATTCACTTTGAGCCTAAACCTTCTGATGTCCTCTATAGGGTTAATCGGTTTGAGTCGGTTAACTTTATTCCACCCTCAGAGCTTGCCGGCCATTTGGCCACTTCTGGCAACCCCTGTTTGATGGTCGACAACCTGTGTTGCAAATGGGGATACGAGAAAGGATCGCCTCTGGGGTTTTATGGACAAGGAATCGTCGAGCCAATCGAGGCAAAAGAATGGATTGAGCGAGACGGTTTGGGTTATGAACGATGCTGCCAAAGGAAGAGATCACAATGCTAGGGTAAGTCTTCCAAGATGATTATTCCACGAGATTTATCCAACTTTATTAGCGCAGGCATTATGGATCCGAACCACAGTTCATATGCAGTGTCAGCACCATCAACTTGGATCTACCTAGAGGATTCGTATCAGGACAGCAGCCGACTAGAGCAGCAAGGTACAGAACAGGAGATCATGCAGATAGAGCAGTCAGCAGCCCAGATTGTGGTCCAGGAAGCAGACTCAGATGATGACATCGAGGATCTGGACCTCTTATTTCAGGAGCAACTAGATGTGCTTGTAGAAGATCTGGCAGAGTATGATCACATAAGAAAGGGTAAAGCAGTTGCTACAACACCACCAGCAGAAGCACCAATACCACCCCAGGACCATGTTTCAATTACGGTCCTGCGAGAAACAGATGGAAGGGATACTAGACCATTGTAGTTAATCTCCTGTCAGCCGGGAGGCGGGTCTAGTTGGTATTGGCAATATGAGCCTCACCTTCAGGGTGAGGATCAGAACCTTGAATCAAGAATGAGTAGGTCAGGCGACAGCGGCCTCACCAGTTTACAGCAAAGTAGCCGCCAGCAAGCAGAATTTTGTACAGCTAATAGGGAAAATACCAAAAAAGACAAAAAAAAATCAAAAAATCCAAAACCAAAAATAAGGAGGCATCAACATCAAAGGCAGGGACTCCCAGCTCCCCAGGTCATCCAGACAGGGAAACCGACCACAGAGAGCAGTCGGAGCCTGTCAATGCTTCCTACTTAAAGAAGTACTATTAGTGACTCTTAGTCAATCCTAACGCCTTGCACTGTGAGCCATGCATTTTCATGTTTCTTCTTTGCACTAATATTTTATTGCATTCTAGCACAACAGGATTAATCTTCTGCACCTTGGTCTTTTTGCATAACATCATCATTGCCCGATGAGGAAAATTGGAAGCCTGCCTGCGTAAGACATGTCAAGTCCTCCTCATGTGCTACTACCCTAGAAGCTTAGGGTGTGAGAGAGAGATTTCAGAGAAATGGGCTAAATGAACAAATCCCCACCAGACCAATATCTCCAGAGGGAGAAAAAATGTCAGGTCTAGAGAGATTGTGAGCATTAAAGAAAAGATACACTGACCTTGGAGCATAAAAGAAAATAGGAAGACAGAAGTAGTAGACAGAAGCTAAGCTCCACTAAGAGAGGCATGTGAACAACCTTACTCCTACCATATAGCTTGGAGAGGAGTCGGAGCATGCACTTACTAAGCCCACATGATCAAAGGGACTAGCCACCCCATCATCACAAGTGAAATAGCAGCCACCCCCTCAGCCTAAGTGTATTTTACCTCCAAGCAGGAGTAGGGTAGGTTTAGCATGCCTATGAGGGAGAAAAGAAAATGAATCCTTAAAAAGTGGATATAGGGCCCCAAGAATTTGGCATGAAGCCCATAAATTTGAAGGAGAGCCACAAAT
Source organism: Posidonia australis (assembly GCA_024699735.1). Classification (NCBI taxonomy): domain Eukaryota; kingdom Viridiplantae; phylum Streptophyta; class Magnoliopsida; order Alismatales; family Posidoniaceae; genus Posidonia; species Posidonia australis. Next base: position 15,050 of record JAMKQA010028013.1, read on the forward strand.
AAACCTAAGTACCTAGGTTAGTGCCACATGAGTCGAGGATAGTGTCACCTATTGCAACAGGCAAAACAGGCTTTCTTGGCGCTGTGGGCACTAATATATCAATTAACCCTCTCTCTGCATTCACACTTTTTGCACAGCATTTAGTTTTTAAGTCAAGCATATTTGCATTTACTTTGCAAGGCGTTTGGTCGTATTTCGACCAGGGGCATGCCAGCTGCCTTTTGAGTCGTAATTCGGGCAAGTAGGCATTCAGCTAGGGGCATGCTAGTCGCTTCTTTAATTGGAAGAATATGAGACCAGGGGCATGCCGGTTGTTTAATCTTGAGAGCAGTTGTGGAAATACATGAACAAATACAAGCAAAAAGACATAAGTGCTTATAATTCTTATTGTGGTCCATCACTGATACATGTATTGCTAATCAACTCTGGGCCTTTCTGAACTGCTAGCACCTGTGAAACCAGTACCGTTGGGTGGGATCTCGCTCAAAGGCCATGTCTCCCGTATCTCGGCTTTGTATTCCACCGTACAGCCGGAACCCTCAGTAATGGCAAGATCGGAGGACTTGATGCCAACACGCATCTTACGGGCCAACTCTGAAGTTGTTGCATTTGAGCCAACTATATACCTCTTGTAGCGGTCAGGATTGGGACTTTGCTCAATAGAATCCTGGCAGAAGCCGAAATGGCAAAGGACCCGGACGGGGTGATACTCCACACTTCCCGAAAACCTCGGAAGGACCACGAGCCGCATATTCCTGGCATTGAAGAAGGTAGTAAAGGTTCTAGATGCCGAGGATATAATGCACCATGTTACTGTATCCTCTGCAAGATTCTGTAGTCTGCTGCACAGCTCTTGCACCCCTAGGAGTGTCCTCGAATGGTGAGTACGGCTATAGGCTTCAAAAGCAGAGGGCCGAGGGCGTAGAATCTTCATCCCCAAATGGGCAGCAAACCAAACCTAGCAAAGAAGGAATCATGATTAAGAAAAGAACAGTAGAATATTTAAATATAAAATGGTTTGCTTACCTGAACCAAGGCACCACATCCATGGAAATGGCAGTTGTGCTTCAATGCCCGATCCAAACCAACATAGGTTTCAGCAAGAAGAATAAGAGCCAAATTAATCTGGCGAACAATCATTGCTTAGGCTATTTCAGTCACCTCGATAGCCACAGTCGTCCGGCCATGGCTAAATATAAGCTCCCCGAGGAAGCGCAGCACAAAGCTATAAAGGCACAGGATGCCCAAAGATGAACGAGCATTGATGATCTCATCAAAATAATCCAGGTGCACCATGGTTGTAGATCCATCTCTGCAGACAAGTCTCTCCTCACAGACATCTCTGGCCACGCCCGTAAGTCGGCTCAAAACATGAACATAGTTGTCATGGCAAGTAAAGACTGGAGGGGGCATGAATGGTGACAAGCCGCAAATCCTCTGACTTCCTCCAAAGTCAAAGTCATCTCTACCTGCCCAAAGCGAAAACGTGCAAGGTTGATTTCCAAAATCGAGCCATAGTGCACAGCAGATGCCAGTTAACCTCCACCTTAGCTATACTCAGAAGAGAGGAGGAAATGCCCCAGACCCGTAATTGTTCACAATCAGCAGCTGTCAAAACATCAATCGAGCCACGTAGAGCATCTGAGCAGTGTTTTGGTGTCACCATGGTGGGATAACTCTGTGAACATAGATTTGAGCCAAATATGGCAATAAAGGGGGGGGGGGGGCAGAACT
>JAMKQA010028014.1:0-13468 GCA_024699735.1 Posidonia australis
CATGTTTTCAGTTTTAAACCAGATCATTTTCCAATTGTTTTCTCCCCTTGGATATTCAGTCTTGGGTAGGAATTTGGTAGGTTGTTTGCACCTTACTCTTACATGAAGAGTCTATGCATCAGCCCATGATCCAATGTCATTACTGAATCCTGTTTTTCTCACTTAGCATGAGATAGGTAGGATCTTGTGTGAGGCTACCAGCCCTTGAGCACAAGATTCACAAATCATTGCATTAGCATATTTACCGAGTTTTATAAAGAGTTTTACATTATACACTTTTCTAGAATGTATTCTCTTGTGAACTGGCATTGCATACTTTTCCATTTTCCCTCAGCACATCTTTCTGGCCCACTTAGGCGCACATAAGTGGCGCACTAGACTGGAGCACCATTCTGGCCCACCAAACAGGCACACTGGCCTGTTTTCAGTAGCACACAGCAGATTTTTATATTGTTTTAGCATGCTTTCACGACTCGATTTGGCTTCTGAGTTTCTTCCTTGGTTTTCTCCCTTGGCGTAATAGGGAGGCACAACTTTGTTTTCAATCATTCCATGCATTTTAGATTGCATTTGGCATATAGCAAGGCAAGGATGAAAAATCACTCGAGATTATTAGATCTTTGATCTTATTATGCAATATCCTTTGCATCGATGTTGGACTCGACATACGAGTGATACTTCTGAGCATTAGGACACACCCTTACACATCATGCACCCATATTTTAGATACCACGCATAAGTATGGCATGGCATATCGCCCTCGGGCGTACAGCAAAGGCTGAAAAGTCGACATTTCATAAGCAATTGAGAAACCAATAGAAGACCGATTTATCGGGCGTACGAGGGTGTCTAACACCTTCCTCGTACGTAACAGGGATCCTTACCCATATTTCTGGTTTACAAAGACCTTTTCCATTGTTTTTGCATGATTTTCATGTTTTATATGGTTTTCCTCGTCTTCTATTTGAATAGACTATGTGACGACTCCTGCATTTGCATATTTTTTATTTTTGCCGTGACTTTACCGACTTTTGCATATTTTGCCATTCTCGTCGGCATGGTTACTGTTGGCAAGGTGGACTGGAGGAGGAGGGGAAGCCAGAAGGACCCAGTGGCCAATAGGGTTGAGGAGATGAGTGGAGGAGGAGGAGGCTTTAGGTGGAGGCAGGGGAGGCGAAGGAGGACGACTCGTCCTGTCACCTGTGAGCTGCGGGCTACTGAGGACAGCCAGGAGGCAGAGGTCGGAGGAGTGGAGGAGGAGGGTTTAGGAGGAGGCGGAGGAGGACGACTCGTCCTATCACCTATGGGCTGTGGGCTGCCAAGGACGACCAGGAGGCGGAGGCCGAAGGAGTGGAGGAGTGGAGGAGGAGGGTTTAGGAGGAGGCAGAGGAGGACAACTCGTCCTGTGGGCTGCGGGCTGTCGAGGAGTTCAAGGAGGCTGAGGCCGGAGGAGTGGTCCTGTCGCCTGTGGGGTGCGGGGAGGGATAGGAGGCGGAGGTGAGGAGGAGCATGAGGTAGAGGTCGAAGGAGGATGAGTCGTCCTGTGGCCTATGGGGTGCGGGGACGGGTGGAGAGAGGAGGCTGCTCGGGGGCTTGTTAGAACGTTAGGTTTAGGGTTTTAGTTGTTAGAATTTTATATATATGTAAATTTTGTAAATATTATATTTAAGTTTTTATTTATTAATTGTTAAATACTTATGTCATAAGTTTTACATATAAACATATTAATTAATTTTAAAAAAAATTAAATATATTAAATTTTCGAATTTGGATATTTTCGAATCGAATGTACCAACATTCGTATTCGATCCTATTTTTTTCGAATTTTTTTTCAAATTCGAATTCGAATTGTCGAATATCTTTTCGGAAAAAGATTCAAGATTTCGAATACAGATTCAAAATGAATTTTTGGATATTTTCGGATTTCTAACACCCCTAAATTTAGGTTTCTTGGATCAAGATGTGCATTACCTTTGTAAAATATTCTATTTTAATGAATGCTACACCAAAAGGGTTTTTTGGAGCGTTCAATGGATTAAGACAAGGTGATCTACTATTTCCTTTACTTTTTATAGTGACAATTCATGTGCTAAATCTAATGTTGGGCTTAGGTGTTCAGAATAACCTTATATCTGGCATTCAATCCCCTAGAGACGGTCCTATAGTTCTTAATATTCAGTATGTAGATGATACAATTTTATACTTAACCCTTACGGAAGATTGCATTATCAATACAAAAAGAATTCTAGCACGCTTTCAAGTATGCTCTGGTCTTAAAATAAACTTCAACAAATTTTCTTTGATTGGTATTAGAGTTCGGTAGTATGATATAGAGAGATTCTGTACTATTCTAGGCTGTAAGCAAGAACCCCTACCTATTAAATACCTAGGATTATCTCTTCATTACAGGAAAGCATCCTATTCTGATTGGACTCCTGTAATAGAAAAGTTACACTCAAAATTGACAATTTGGAAAGGAAAACTATTATCCCTGGGTGGAAGACTCATACTTGTCAATTCAGTTCTATCTGCCATGCCCACTTATTATCTGTTAGTTCTTTACCTACCTGCTAGAGTCGCTACTTAAATTGATCGTCTTAGAAGTAGATTTCTCCGATGTTCTTCGAGTTCTACTACAAAAGGATATCACCTAATTAGTTGGTAGCAATTATGCAGATCCAAAAAACAAGGATAATGGGGTATTATAAACATTAAAAACTTTGGAAATTCTCTCAAATATAAGCTATTGTGGCAACTTTTTGAGTATAATCTTAAACTTAAGTTAATTGAATTAATTAAGTGTCGATATTTCTCATTGAATAACTCAGGCTCCTTGCTAAATGTGAGTCCAGTGGATCCCCATTATGGTCAGAACTTAAGAAGTGCTTCCCTATGTTGAATTCATTTTCAAAATTTTCCATTAATTGTGGAGATTAGACTGTATTCTGGGAAAACTATTGGTGGGAGATGGGAGTGTTAGAAAACTATCTTCTTGAATTATATCAGTTGTGTAAATCGAAAAAGGGATTAGTGAAAAAAATGTGAAACAAGTTTAATATTGATTTTTAGGCCTATTTAAACAAACTAGGGGTAATAATCTTGACTTTGATATATTGCAATAGCAATTGGATAAATTCACTGAGATTATTAACAGTTTACAATTCAATGTTGAACCTGACAAAATTATATAGAATATAAATACTAACAATTCATTTTCGTCAAAAGCTATTATAACTTATAGAATGAGGGTGGTCTGAAATGCCCATTCAATATTAGTATCTAGAGTAGCAAATTTCCATTAAAAGTTAAGCTCCTTCTTTGATTGGCTATTTAAGATAAAATTCTATCTAAAGAAAATCTCTTCAGAAAAAGATGGTAGGGTTCTATCATTTGCATATCCTGCTCATATAATTATGAAAGTACTTCGCATATTTTCTTAACTTGTTGATTAACTCATAGTTCATGCATATTTTATTCCTATATTAGTTTATTTTGTATATAAATAATATTACTCGAGGTGTTTTGTGTAAATTTTGCAGAACTTGAGAACTTAGAAAGAATATACGAAAAATAAGAAGGAAAAAAATAATTGTGTTAGAAAAGAAGAGATTTTTGTATGTAAAATTCTAAAGCTACGTTAGGAAGTTAAACACACATTTTCATGTTCCTAAATACTGGTAAAATATCAGTCAATTTGTGGAAAAAGTAAAGGAATATCCTAGATGACTTGGATGCCTCCCAAGCTTCTAGATGTAGATCTGAGACCTCCCAAGCGCCTTCACCAGATAATTTGACTCGGTCTTCTTTGGATAAGATTTTTACTTGTAAATATCTTGTATTCAAAATTCAAGATTAAATTTTGTATTTGGATTTGTCTCTAACATAAGCAAGTCTTTGTAAATCTATAAAAAAACCCCTTGTGTAGATCTATGGGAACTCTCATCTAGGTTTTAGACACTTTTTTTTCTTGTATTTTGGGAGATCCTGAAGATTATCAATGTAATCTTAGGTTCCTTTCAATATTTTTTTTAAATTATGTCTTCTTTTTCTCCTTCTTCCTCTTTTATTTTAATGTTTTATGTTATCATGCTTGATTAATCTTCTAGATCTAGGGTAGAGATGAAATTTATTTAGATTGATATGTGTGATCATGTTTTCTTCTCATTTGTTTGTATTTTATGCAATGAGTATGTGGGTTGGATGTATATTACATAAATCACTCGTATAATCGATAAATTTTGATAGACTAACATTGAGTTCATCTTTTCAATTTATGCTTAGAAAGATTTAATTAGGGGTTATGTATATAAATTTGATTTCATCATATATCATCTAATTTAACTTGGTTTGTGTATTTTTACTCCTAATCTTGATATTCTATGATGCATATTTTAGCATATAGTTTATTCTTGTGTGGATAAAAATTATTAAATCAAGTTATGTAGATCAATCGAGAGGAAGGGAATAAACATGATCTTGCATTCTCAATTCTATATAAATGGATTTGACACCCTAGGTTTTAATTTAATTGATAGCATCCTAATAATCTACTGTTAAACTTTTTATTTCATATCAATTCTCTCAACTTTTCTTTTTCAATAATTGGTAATAAATCTTTAAATTTAAAATACTTTTCTTTGTGGGATCGACCAGTATTTGCCGACATACAACATTGTACGTCGTGCACTTACGGTTAATTAAAACGAACACATCACTTGTCCAATAGCAACAATTATCAGGACCTCTCTAATATTTTAGGCATTCAGACTAATAATTTGAAAGAAATATTTCATCAAAAAATAAATGCAGAATTTTCTACGAGTAATGTAGTATGGAATCTGCTCGTTTCGGCAGTCTTTTGGATCATCTAGTTAAAAAGAAATAACAGAGTTTTTAGAAGTAAATTTAGATCTTCTGATGTTATCTTATTTGATATTATATCTATAATTAAATTTTGGGAAGTAACCTTTCTATCAGGTAACAACAGCTTGGAATTCACTCAAGACTTGGATAATATGCCTCAGGTCTAGAACCACGAGAGAACTGACCTTGCAGTCTAATCCAATCCCTTCTCCATTAAGGTTACTTACATCTGGATCCAGTACTGGAGTTGCTAATGATGTCCCAAATTATGATCCTCTTCAGCCTGATGTTGGAAATGTTAATTAGTATTTGTTAAAAAACTTTTGATTGTTTGCTTACTCTGGTTGGCATGTAATATTTTAGACATTTATTCGATTAGTTGAGAACTTTCCTTTGTGGTCAACCTAATTTTGTGAACTTCATTCACTTGGTAGTGACTTTCATAGTCAAGTGATTATTACTATTAATGAATGATATTACATTTCAAAAAAAAAAAAAACAAATTATGGGTAAGAAATTCATATATCAGCCAAAGTAAGTCGGCAAGAAAGGCATGGGATAGTAATGCTTTTAGGGTGAGATGACAACATTTCTACTTTTACAAGTGGTCGTCATGCTTTCTTCATTTGTTGGAAGAGTTGAAATCACAATATATGGAATCACAGCCATAATATTAATGTGCATTTGACTTCTGCTGAAAATGTTGCAGTTTTTTCCTTGATTTCTTTAATCATGTTCTATGTAATATGTATACATCTTGAAGGAGAAAAATCCCACATATCACTGAGCAAACACATTCCCCATATGTTCTTCAATCGCAACTAGTCAAAGGAGACAAATTAAGGAGAAATATCGCTAAAAAAAGAGAGGAGAAAAATGATCAGTCAATAACTTAGCTTCGCTTAAACCAGCATTTGATCCTAGTGTAGCTAAACCGGGTCACTTTTCTGGCCATTTTGTTGTTTGAACACTGGATCTGAGAGTACAATCCTCTTCCAATACCAATGCTCTTCCCAGAGCTGTGACATCTCCTCAATTGGCACTTGCTTTGTCTCTGGAAGAAGGAAGTAGATGAAGCAGGACATGATCACAATCAAACAGGCAAAGAGCACGAACACTCCCCATCTCAGGTGGCACAAGGAGGCGATAAAGCACTGTGCTATCGCTGCGGTGAAGAAGAGGTTGACACAGACCACCATGCTTTGCCCAGCCGATCTTGTCTCCAGCGGGAAGATCTCACTTGGCACCAGCCACCCCAACGGCCCCCACGACCAACCATAAGCAACGACAAAGATGCAGATTGCAACCACCAGGATCACAGCAAGTCCTTTGGAGAGTACTACTCCATGTCCAAATTTTAGCGCCAACGTGACAGCAACAACCAGCTGTGCAAATTCAAAACCAATTCCTTCAACGACGCACCAGTAAGATTTTAAGAATCAAATGGTTTTACGAACAAAAATTGTTTACCATGGACGTGATCATTTGAATTCCAGCTTCCATGAAGAGGAATCTCCTCCCCTTCCGATCAACCACGTACATGGAAACAAGGGCACCAACGACAAGCATTGAGCCAGTGATGATCGACGAATACAATGCCGCCGAAGAGCCAAACCCCAAGCTCTGGAATATCACAGGCGAATAGAACAGTATTGAGTTCATCCCTGTCAGCTGCTGAAATGCCGGGATCCCCAACGCACCGAGCACGAGCTGTGGCCGGTTCTTCGGCTTGAGGAGGTTCCGGAACGGGTGCTTCACGGCCCGTGCCGCCTCGCTGGCTTCCAGCAGGTCTTGGAATTCAGCATCCACCTTCTTGGTACCCCTGACTTTCTCGAGAGTAGTCCGTGCCTCGTCCAGTCTCCCCTGTTCGACAAGGCTGTTCGGAGTCTCCGGGAGGAAGTATCCACCGACGAACATGAGCGTCGCAGGAACCGTGGCCAATCCGAGGGACAATCTCCATCCCCAAGGATGGAGGCGCTCGGTCAAGTAGTTAATTACATCGGCAACAAGAATTCCAAGGCATGTTGTGAGCTGAAAGAGCTGGTTCACCGCTCCTCGGATCTTCGGCGGAGCTATCTCAGAAAGAAACAAAGGAACCGCCTGTGAATAGAGACCATATGATTAATAGATCCAAGGCAACCGTTTGAAACTACTAGCAGTCGATATACAAGTACCAAAATCAGAAGTATAAATCTACGACTTCAGTGGAAAAGCTGAAAGTTAGAAAGAACTCTCTGTGGTGTTATTTGGAAACCTTCTTGGAAAGCAGATTGCCATGGTTATAGATTCTTATGCCTTCACCTGATTGCCAAATCCGATGCCGAAACCGAGTAAGATGCGGCCAATGATCAGCATTGCGATGTTCTTTGCTGCCGCATTGACTACGCCACCGCAGAAAAAGCTGACGGAGCCGACCAAGATGCTGATTTTTCTCCCGTATCTCCTGGTGACTACTGAGGCACCAAATGTTGAGACAAGGCCCGCGAAGTAGAGGGAGGATGTGAACAGGGTGAGGACCTGACTGTCATACTTGCAGTAGTCTGTTTCATGGAGGTGTGCCTGTTTCCTCTTGTATATGGTTGGGAAGAAGTCCTTGAGGAAGTCATCCATGGAAGTTACGCCACCTTATGAATAAGTGTTCACCATTCAGGAATTAGAAAGGTGATGACTTAATGAAAGCATTTATGTGAATTGACACCATCGTTTCTTCAGTAACAAAAGAGATCAAACTGGTATTGGCCTTTCTTCTGATCAAACTGGTATTGACACCATCGTTTCTACAATCAAATATGTATTTTTCTTTTGGTAGAGACAGAAATTGAGGGTCATAAAAAGGCAGATTATAACCAACTGTTATGTTGTAGTTGGCTAAGAGAAGTAAAGCTCACACCGTCTTCCTAGATTTAAATCTTATGGACGGTAGGAAGAAAATAAATAAATAATCTATCATTTTCAAAAAAAATAAAAATAAAAAGGCAGATGATACAAAGAATAATGAGTCATATTATCAAAAACATCACTTCTACTTAAAAAACAAAATTTAAAAAAAGAAAAAACCCACACGTAAACTAGGATATCGAAATAAGACAAACCCACACGTTACAGAAAAACCTTTTTTGTTTCCTCTTTAAAGGCAGTGGATACTGAATGAATAATTGGCTACTCACCTGAAACACCAAGATCATATCCAAAGAGAGACCCTCCAAGGGACCCAACTATGCAGGCAAGAATGAAGTAACCAGTTATCCTCCCTTCATACAGTTCAGCTCTCTTGCCCACATCCCCAACAAAACCACCACCCGCCATCTTCTTCCTGCCCCACTCTTCTCCTCACAACCCCAGACTTCTCTCCTCACCTTCTTCAACAGAGCAGTCTACAATAATTTCCACAGGGAAGAAGACAAGGGCGGTTGTCAGTCAAGTGGTCTAAACAGACAACCAAAAAGAAAACAACACATCAAGCATGGAAAAACTACAGCAGTGCTAGTATTATTGCTATATTAACAATTATTTGAAAGGTTGCCATGAAGATAACAGGAGAGAAGATTTTATAAAAGACAAGTGGTTAGTCGGTCCAGTTGGACTTACATTGGGAACCAGCGAGAAGGGATTTGAAGAGAATGGCGAAAAAAGGCAACAGAGGGAAGATGTTTGAGGAAATTCTGTAGGTGTTTAAATAGAGGAGTAGGAAGCACTATCTTGTTTTTATTGTTATTTAGGCTAAATTTGGTTTCTCTTCAATGGTCGCTAAATTTTGTAATAAACAAGACAGATATGTAAATGTGTTACAGCAAATCCCCGTGGCTGATCTGGACTTTCTGCATAAGAAAGGATTATTCCAAAAATGATGGTTTAACAGCAATATCTTATCCACTAATGATGTTTGACTCATCCACTCCAACTCCATACTTATTTTGGGTAATTTGCCACAAAATAGAAGAATCCCAATAATGGTTTCTGATATTCAGACCAATTTTAGCTATTCTTTTCGTTGAATAATTTGGAAAATGTTTTTATCCAAAAATTAAAAATAACCATATTTTTTCAGCTTCAGGGGGAAAAAAAAGTTCCACGTTAATAGTATGTCACTGCCTTGTTAGTTGTTTCTAGTTGCAACTTGCAGGTACCAACTGCTCACCCATGCAATGATGATGCAGCTGATTGATCAATGGCCAAAAAAAAAGAAAGAGGAAGGATAATGAAATGGAGGTGGGTAAGGACAAGACTCATATGTAAGCAATTTCGGCATGACAGGATTAAGGATTAAATGCATATGTTATGTGTTGTGATAAATTCACTTCATTGTTGGATAGACTTTTTGGCTACAGGATTTGAAAAGACTGAGAATCTACTAACAATGTCTGCTTTCCAACAGAGCAGAGAGGGGGAGCAGATTATGGCTTACGATTGTGAGATGAACCTTGAGACTCCATCTATTCAAGGCTAACTTTAACCATTGGTTAAACTAAGTGTGCATCTCACAGGCACTTTTTTGATGACAGCTTTCTGTGTCGATGGCTTTATTTTTTCAACACTTGCACCTTCTTATTTTCTGTCGATTGGTCACCTGCTGAGTGACGGGGCTATATTTTTGTATTATTAAGATGGACATTATACTCTGCATTACCGTGATTGTATCTTTTGAAGAAATAGAAAGAAATACAAACTATCGATTATCAAAAAAAAAACTTAAAGAAACAACCAAAAACCTCAGGAAAACAAGTGCGAGGGGACAGGAAACGGTTCATTGAAATTTCATTATCAGGAATGCCGCTCTCTCCTTCCAGATTTGCCAAAACCTTGGTGATATGTCCTCGTCAACTACTGAGAACACCTTGAATTCTAAGTTTTAATGTATGTATCCGTATGACTTTTGAAGACATTCTTTTTATATTTGATTTCAAAATTCAATCTAAGGATTGCCTTGGATTTGTGAAAGGGTAACTTTATTTCTCCCATACGTATAAGTCATATGTAATTATGTGTTAGAATTTTTAGACAAATATCAATATTTTTAGTTGTTTTAGTTGAGAGAGGACACGGGAATATTCGATTTCAAACCTTCATTGCATGTGACTTGTATATACGATATCAATGTTAGTCGTACAAGTAGATGTTAAATACTTAAGTGGGACGTGGATTCCGAATCAAAGAGCAATAGATAGGAAGAAAACAAGAAGTTAGAGATGTTAATCTCAGATTTCTATTTCACGTCAATGGTGTGATGATTTTCTATGCTAATAAGTCTCAATCTATTTGGAATATAGTCGACAATAATATAATTGAATTTTAAATAATTTGAATAAAAACAATGAATAATTAGCAACAAAAAGATAAATAAGAATAATCTTAACTTTTGGCAAAACGGAATTAATACCTTAACTTGAAGAAGAAAATTTGACCTCAAGAGATTTTCTGATTTTTCTCTAAGGATACGACACCAAGATTTCTAAAGGTATAAGTTCTATGAAATCTCTGTACTGTAGTGCTATACGCTAGAAATATGAAAAAAGAAGAAGCAGAAGCATAAGAGTTTTTTCCTCTTGTGTCTTTTCCCAAATGATAATAACGAAAAATATATAGGAGAGAACACAATTCAAAAACATATAGGAAAAAATGTTCCCACGATTCAAGCCAAGATTTCCTCATTAAGAAATAATATAATAATAGAATAAAAAGATATTTTGAAAGATATTTTGAATTCATCAATCGTAGGAACATCTACTAAATGTAGCTGAATTTTTTGCAATAAACGCTCTCGCGAAAGTGCTCTCTGGTGCCCTAGCTTTGTGATTCCTCTCTGCAATGGCATCCGGCTGCCGCTCGGGCCGCCGCTCGACAACGGTGTCACCTTCACCTTACTTCCTCCACTCGAGAAAGGCTCCTTCCTCCGCGAGATCCCATTTGCAAGCTTAGCGAAAGCTTGCCGTCGGCCGGTAACTTCCTTCCACACTTCCTCATCGACGGCCCCGTCTCAGGGAAGTCGTAAGAGGAAGGCGCCTACCTCTCCTACCTCTCCAGATCCCCGATCTGATGTATTTGAGCGGGACTTTTCTTCTCCTCCCCCTTCTGAGAGAAGGGGTGGATCCCCTGCGGTGTTTACCTGATCGTCCAGATCTGGGGTTTTGGTGATTAAATTTGGTGCATTTGTTTCTTTTCATGAGGATTCTAAGCGCACTTCATATATTTGTGTGGATTGCATGTTTTTTACTAAAGCTTTGTCACCGATCTGGTATCTTTCAGTGAATCGATGTTTTTTGAGCTCCGGTGTGCTTGCTCCTTCTAGCCTAGTTTCCATGGAGCATTTTTATGATGTTACTAAGTGTTGGCCTGCTCTTATTGTTTGGGATAATGATCTAGATTTTGATCGATCTTATTTGGAACTTCGTGATAGCCCTTCTGGAACTATTGGTTCTGGCGATTTGTGCCATTGTGATCTAGATCCTGTAGTTCTTCCTTCGTTGTCGGCGAACTTGCTCCCGCCGGTGGGATCCCAACGTGGGAGTACTGTTTTGGGGGTTTCGTGTTTTTCGAGTATAGACTGGCCGATGGACGACGTTGCAATATCCTCGGGGTCCGTTTGGGGGTATTCTCGGTATTTCCCCTTGGTCATTAAGAGGAGTTTTAATTCGCAATTAGGATTTTATGAGGATTTGGAGGATGATTATAATGTTATTTCTGATAAATTAGCGATTTCGCCGGCGAAGGAAGTTTTGGTGGTCCGACTCGAAATCAGGACCCTGCACGTATGTCAGACGATGTGCTTCCTTTACCCACCCCACCTTCCTTGTCTGTCTTTTCTGGCATTTATACCTCTGCTTCCGATTTTCAAATATGCGCCTCTTCCACTTATAATAATATTGTTACGCCGACTTTGCCGTCTGAAACCACTGCGACAGAGATTCTGTCAGATTCACCAGTGATTTCCTCTGAGTTTCTTTCTGACGATACCAACTACATAGGTAGTGGCTCTCGTTTTGCCGCTCTTCTTTCTTCTCCCCCCTCCGGAACAGAACATCCTCTTGAAGCGGTATCTCCTGGGTGGACGTTGGTGGAAAAGAGAAAATCTGTGCCTTCTTCTCTGGTACGCTTTTGTAAAGATAACAATCGTTGTTTCAAATGTGGTTTGAGGGGTCATATGCAGAGTGCCTGTAGATTTGCGGGTCACTGTTATCATTGCAAAGCAGCGACTCATTCTATTGCCATCTGTAAATTTTTTCAGGAACCTATTCGGCAAAACATGGCTGGATTTTCTCCTCAGAATCCCATTACGATATACCCATCTAATGCATCTTGCGAGCTTACGTTGCAATACGCTCGTTGTGCAATAGTCACTGACCATGCCTCTCTTCTTACTGTTGATATTCTTTCATAGCATATAGTCAGCAACTGGCCTTCCCATGCCAAAATAGAGGTATCTGATTTTGCCCCTGGAAAGTTCTTGCTTAAATTTCCCTCCATTAAGTCCAAAAACGACATACTCGGTCGTTTTGGTTCTTCCCTGCAATCCCTATCTGCTTCCTTTGTGCATTGGACGCCTAGCTCCAATGCTGTCTTTAGTTTAAAGGAGGAGGGAACTTGGATCCGTCTGGAGGGAATCCCCCATCACCTCTGGTGTGCTGATGTCTTCCATAGGCTTGTCTTCGACTTTGCTGAACTGATGGAGATTGATCTGACCATAAACAGGGTCAAATTCCTTGGTTATTCTAGGGTAAGGATTAAACTTCTTCCTGGTAAAGAAATACCAGATGTCAGGTTCTTTGCTTATGGTAAAACTGTTTACCCGATCAATATCGTTACAGTTGGGATTTATGTGCTTCTTCCACCCCTACACACTCGACTTTCCCTGCCTGGCCCAAACAAGCTCCTCCAACATCTAGGAGCCTTCAGCCCACTAGAAAACCATTCAAAAACTACAGAGGATGGCGTGGCCCTAATTCTGGGAAAACACCTCCATTCCCAAAACTCAACATAAGTCAGGGAAGCATGTCTGGAAAAGGCCCTCTTTCTCCCCACCTCCCCCTTCTTCCACCTCTGAGGGGTTACTTCCTACCCCAGCTGTGGAAAATATTCCATCTACCACCTCTGACTTGGCAATGACAGTTGCTATACCCTCTACTTGTAACCTTGCTGACAGTTCTAATGCTACCTCCACCTAGGTGGAGACAGAATTTAAGGCCAGGAACCTCTCCTTGGCCAAATTCAAAAAGATTATGGCCATATATAACTATTTGGATCAAGAGGACTCTGGTGCTACTACCTCTGGAAAGCCCTCTTCAAGGCCTCCTACCCCAGTCCATGCGCCCGGTGAGTCTGCTCACCCTTCTGTTGAATACACTAATGATTTTAGTTACAATTTTGCTTCTAATTGTTCCATAAATTTGAATAGTAGCAATGTGACTCCTGCTGTCAACAGGGAGTCAACTCTCTTTGACCCATTGAGATGGGACTCATACGAACAATTCCAGATATTTTGTAGAAATATTGGCATTTCTTTATCATCTAGGGAAGACTCTATTGCCTTTTTTAATCTTGTCAGATTGGATCAGGGCAAAGAAGTTGTTATTCTTGATGATCCTAATGGGTTGGGATCTTCAGTTTAATT
>JAMKQA010028017.1:0-10659 GCA_024699735.1 Posidonia australis
TTCGCAGATGCAGGCATGCGATTGGTTTAGCGTAGTGCATATAGTCTGGAGTCTGTTAGCCGCACACACAGGTTCCTGGTGGTTTGATATTTTACTGTTTAGCTTTAGTTTTCCTATAATTTAATTTGTTTAAATTATTGTGGAAATTTTGAGACGTGACAGGGGTAGATCCCGTTGGACTGGTTTGGTGGGTTTTCATCAAACGTTCATTATTTTGTTCAACCACCAGAAGACATGAATTTAATTCGAAGTACTTTTTGAAATTTCACTCTTGATATTGCTAATGCAAGAGCATATTCGAGGCATGGCAAGTAGTAAATGTTTTCTCTGAAGTGTTTTCTTCGATTATTTTTTCTCCACATAATTTAATTGTGAAGTAATTTTGAACAAGAACAAGTGTACTCACAAACAGATTTAAAATCTTGCAACCTCAAGTGCATCCAATCATAATGAGCTTTTGGGAGAATTACGAACTTCTGGTGCTCGTATCTCTTCTTCAAATTATTCCACATGATAAGTGGATCTTTTACCTAAGATATTCAATTTTCAATTCTTCATGGAGGTGATGGCGTAAGAAAATTATTGTTTTTACCTGATCCTATAGGGATTTGATATTTGCTTCTTTAATGGTATTTCTGAGATTCATCGCATCAAGATGAATTTCAACATCAAAAACCCATGATAGATAGTTGTTGTCGAAAATATCAAGGGCAAGGAAATCAAGTTTTGCAAGGTTCAACATTCTCTATAATAAAATTCAAATGAGTAAGAATCTAATTTGAGTGATGAGGTAACCAAAAATAATTATAATGAAAATAACAAATGAAATAAGAGGTTACTCTTTGTAAAGGAAATTGTAAAAAGAATTGTTAAAAATTGGATTAGGAAATGTACAATCTACTTGTACCCTTTCTTACCAAGAAAATACACTACCTTCTTTTGTAACTTTAAGAGTTTTGTGCTGATAACATGTTGTAAAACTAAGAGAAGATAGCAATACAATATTGAAATTGGAAAGAAATGAAAGAGACGAGAGAAGAATTTCAAATAGAGATTAATATCGATTCCTTATTGTAATATGTTATATGTTTTACATCTCATCTCTATCCCTTTATATAGGCATAGAATAAGTATATGAAAAGACTAATGTAGTAGACAAGGGTTACAAGAATTACAAAAGCTACAATACAATAATGTGTGGAGTTATAAGAATTTATAAAGTCTAAGGTGGTTACAGATAGTTTGTAAATCCAAAGGTCATCCACATCATCTACACGCATGGATTTATGATAAACCATATTTTGTTTAAGATTAGTGAGTTTCATTTGTGAGGACAAGGGAACATGAGTGTAAGGAACCATCAAACAAAATTACTTGGAACGGTAATTGTCAGTGGAAATTCCCATAGTGGTGGAGCCACGCTTGGGCATCACGGAGCACATGCCTTCGGTGGAATTTTGCAAAATCAAAAGGACTTAGGTTAAAATTTCACCCAACAAAATAAATCTATTGCACTGGTAATACACATCCCCCCCAGAACTACACTCTTGCTTCCTTCCTCAGTGGCTCGGTCCCTCACCTAACAACGTCAGACCATTGAAGTAGGACACTAAATGTGGACACCCACCGCTCGGTCCTAAAACCTTTCTCCTTGAATCCCTCTCTCCCGTCCTGCACTTCTACTTCCACTCTCAGTGACTTATTAGTCCCTCTCCTCGTGATGCCGCGACACTAGACACTGTTATGCGAAGTGTCATCGTCCCTACCTCGATGCCTCTAGCCTCCCAACTTCTCCCCACAGTCTAGAGCACCAAATAATGTCGCTTATCTTGGACTTTTAGTTTCTCAAATCAAAGATGCAAACGTCAAAACATGTAAGTATTGTGATTTTTCATTTTGTTAGTACTTGATTAGTTGATTCACTTGATTGTTACTGCATTGCTCCTTTAAACTGTAGTAATGAATCTTTGACGAATTGACAGATCAAATTCCTAGAATACAAACACGATTCAAGGCTATCGTTCTTATCCACCTCTCTTTCACTTGCAATGTTTGTTTTTTTTTTTTCTGCAAATGGTAGTATTTTTTTCTTCTTGTGATTCGTAAGATTCAAACCTGAGAAGAAAGTATAAATTCCACTCTTCCTGACCAACTACACTGTGACAATTAGCTTCTTTCACTTGTAATGTTGATTCCTCACTTCCTCTAGACTCTAGTTAAATAGTTTTTATTTCTCTAATCAAGTAACCAGTCAATTTTTAGTGATTAGCATTCAATTGATCTTGTGAGGTAAATCCAGTTACTTTGTTTCATTTTGATTGTACGAATCAAATACTTGGATAGTTATTTAATTAGTCTTTATAATTAATCTTGATTCATAGTATTTAAGTCTTTTTTATGTTTATAAATTTAATGGTTGAATTCTTCCTTTTAACCATCATGTTTTTTTTTTTGACAATGTCTCATTGTCACAGTGGCTTAGAAAAGTTGAAACTCGTCACACCTCTCGAGATCGAATCCAGAGGTATGCAAAAAAAAAATCAACATAAACCGATAACCAAAAAAAAAACTATCATGTTTTTTTTATATGCATCATTTCTTTATAAATTAATTATGATATAACTATACTTTAGATAACATCTCATCTCATGAAAAATTCTGGCTGGGCCACTAAATTTCCATATGGAGCAGAGGGATAGTACATTACCTGGCCCCTTTGTTCTTTTAACTTCATCCACGATTTGAACCAGGAAAGTAGAAACCAAATGAGTCCATGGTACCAAAACCAAAAGAATCGTACGTCCTATAAACGTATTTTCGTGTTTCAAACGAGTCTTTTACGGCTTATCAATTCTTCAAGAATAGGATAGATCCGGATCCTAGATCATCATGCATAGAAAAGTAAGCAATGCCATTTCAATATATAGTATAGACAATATCACCTAAATATCGCATGTCCCTCTTGGATTAAGAAAATAATGAAAGTGGTCCCCCGGCGGCTCCCTCCTTGAAACTACAAGACGTAGGACGTCCTAATAAAACCAACCAGTCGGTTGGAGGAGTGCTATCCAATCACAAGTGATATTGCGACGGCGGCGGCCGTGGCAACGACATGGATGAATTGGAGGAGCTTATCGGCAACAGCGAAGGCGAACACATGGTGGTGGGCGGAGGCGGTGAGCTTGAGTGGGACTTCATGGGCTGGGAGGAGCACTACTCCCCATATGAAGGCCCCAAAGAAGGAGAAGACGGAGAAGCGAAGATTGGAAGAGAGAGCTTGGGCAGTGAAGTACCAGTGAACTTTGGAATTGGTATCAAGGAAGAGAACAGGGTTGGGTTCTGGGAGCAGAACAACATATCTCTGAACTTGAGCTTGAATTACCAGGATGTGATGGATGCCTGGTCAGACCGTGGGCCTCTGTTCGCAGATCATCATCACTGTTCCATTGCTGATGCCAAACACAGCATCAGTGAATATGTATGTATGCATCCAAACTTGATCATTTCATAACCTTTTTTTTTTTTTTTTTTTTGAAGCACCTGAACTGTCTACTTTGGTTGTGAGGTTTGTGCAGTAAGATGGAGAATTTATGATGTTACTTTTTTTTTCCCCCTCTCTCTCTCTCTCTCTCTTTCGCCTGCTAACAAAATGGAAGGCTGGAGAAGCACCAACAATGGAGGACGAAGAACAAGGGGAGAGAAGGAGAGCTCGAGTGCTCAAGTACAGAGAGAAACGCCACAACAGGTTGTTCTCTAAGACGATTAGGTATGAAGTTCGAAAGATCAATGCAGAGAAGAGACCAAGGTTAAAGGTCAGTTAGATTTCATCTCTCTCTCTCTCTCTCAAAAATTTGTTTTCTTCTCTTTCTGTCTCTATTGAGACATGCATTGTATGTTTTGAGTTATTGAAGGGCCGATTCGTGAAGAGGAATACTGAGAAGATAATGTTGAGATAGAAACTGCAGGTGTGATCGAAAGAATATTACATATCAAGTGGACGCAGAATACGCAATGCCCTTCAGATATTTTTTGTGTGATATATGCTGGGAAAAATATCTTCACCATTTTTTTTGCACTAGTACCTTCTTTTTTCTTTTTTCTTTTTTACCGTAATTGTACTTTTAAAATTAAAAACACTTTCTGACCTTTTCTCAACATGTACGTTTTTGGTGCGTGAATTTCTTTGCAAAACCAGCAACTGGGAAACTGCATTACTCCGTTGATGGTCTCGATCACGCAAGAGCATGTTGGACTTTTGTTCGTGGAGACAAACTAATTAAAAGAGGGTGGCCCTGTTGGGGTCTTGGTCTGATCGGCATCGATGCCGTAGATTCAGCGCGAAGATGTTTTCGTCCTTAGCTAATTAGAGATCACGTGGTACTGTAGCCCAAGATTTCCAGTGGAAGGATAGATATCTTTCAGAATTTAAAAGCTTGTATCATTGTGGGGT
Source organism: Posidonia australis (assembly GCA_024699735.1). NCBI lineage: Eukaryota > Viridiplantae > Streptophyta > Magnoliopsida > Alismatales > Posidoniaceae > Posidonia > Posidonia australis. The sequence continues at coordinate 4,451 of JAMKQA010028017.1, forward strand.
GTACAGTGGAATTTGACTAGGAAGCAGCCACAAGTAACCAAAATCAAGGTCATGCAAGGCCCCTACTTGTCTGTGGGTAAGTAAATAGGATTATAGAAAGAAGATATATTCGTGTTCGAAGGATGGAAATCATAGAATAAGCAGGACAGGATGAATCAATATCCTACTCTAGTCTCTGTTGTTCGCCAAGCTCATGGAACAAACGTGAATAGAAAATTCAGTTTCATTTGGTTGTGTAAAAACTCAAATAATATATTCTGTTTTACTTATTATAAAATAGTTATTCCATAGGACACATATGTATATTCTGCTTTATGTGTCCATACGACACATATGCAAGTTATATATATATATATATAGTAATGATCTGGTAGAGTCCTACCTTATTTAAGAAAAATAGGATTATTAATCTCAATCATCAATTTTCATTTCAGTAACTATCGTTTTATTAACAATAATTTTAAAAAATCCCATTCAATAAGGAAGTAGTTACTATAACCACTTTTTCCATTAGAGGACTGGATTTGAATCTTATAGTGTGGAAAATATGGTTATAGTAACTACTTCCTTATTTGATGGGATTTTTTAAAATTATTTCAATAAAATGATAGTTACTGAGATAAAAATTAATGGTTAAGATTAACAACCCTACTTTTTTTAAGTAAATATATATGTGTGTATATATGTGTGTGTATGCAATATATTTAATTTTTTGTATAGAATTTATACATATTTAATATGTTTTATATATGTTTCAAGATATATAGTTTGATAATTAAGTTAGTTAATATTAATTTACATATTTTTCACTTATTCTAATACTTACTTCTTTTTTTCAACCAAACTAGAATTTTTTTTCGTACACACTTATTTTAGAATACATAACGATATTATCGGAATAATAGTACCACTTTGCACTTATTCTGCATCTAAATAGGAAAAATAATATATAAACATTTCGGTCAAATATATCACATTCTAGTAGAGGAAAGGTGGTATTAATATATATAGACTTTTCACATTCGATCTAAAATCTAAAAATATTTATTTTTATCAAACAAGAGTAGTCATCCTATTTTACTCGAGAATAGACTTCCATGGTTGGCGTCATTGCAGCGTGTGTAGTCCGAGCAGACTCACCTTGTAATTAGATTAATGTTGCATATCCAGTAGGATTTTCTCACACCATACCTACCAAAATAAATGGGTAAGAGCACGCTGCCTGTACGATTAGGTTAAAGAATCCCTATTGTAATTTAACAAATTGACATAAGAAAGCAAATACTAATTTGAGCTTATAATGGAAATGATCAACATCGGCTTCTTGTAGTTATTGACCAAGATGGACGGTTAATCTTGACCCCTCAATTCCATGACAAGATATGAATATGGCATAAATTTGAGAGGGAACGGTAATATTATTTTTCATCCTAACATTCACGAAATTATGGAAAGTGATCTTTGCATCGGACCAGGATTCGGACATGCATTTTTATTCACACACTATCCACTTTGGATATGCATTTTTGTGCTTCTTCCGTGAAGTCTTCTCAGGGTTTGACGGTGATATAAGTAGGTTTGTTAATGGCCCGAGCTGAATTCTACAAAGACACGACCTGGACCTGGACCTGGCTCAGGAGATTGGGCAGGCTTCATCTCAAAAAACCATGGTGCAAGCCCAGACAGCCAGCCCGGCCCCAATAGGAAAAAAAAACACTGAACTCACCCAAAAATGGTATTTTCTTTGACTAGGTGGATTTTTTTTTTTAATGCATGATAAATGAATGGTTAAGAAGAATCGTTCATGACTCTATCAAGTTGCGAATCTGGGAGAGACGATCAAGTCATGGTTGTTTCTTCTTCTTTTTTTACAACTTTTCCTAAAAATGCATTTGGTGATTTTCAAATTCCACATCCGATTGGTGAACCGTGATCCAGATCCATAGACCACAAATACATTATACATCCCAAGAACTTAATGATGATTTTCATTTAAACCCTTGGTATTTTTCAAAATTAAACAAAATCTTCTGATATTTGAACAAATTATGACACCTCCTTAAAGTTTTGATACTAATTTTAAGTATCCACTGTCATCTATTTTCTAAGTAATACATTAATTTTAGTAGAAAAAAAATCAAATTTTTCCTAAGATTATTTTCAAATTCTCTTTACTCACTAAGTGGTTAGTCATTATTGGAGTTTTCCACTATTTTAAACATACCTCATCTATTCTTCTTCTTATTCTTCATTTTTTTTTTTGATCTTGGTTTTTTGTAAATGCCTTCAAAATCATTTCCTGTAGGTGCCCAATCCTAAGGAACAAATGCTTAATTTGAGAAGGAAGGGAAGAGTTTGCGTGATTTCAGATGATACATTAATTTTGGTTTTTTCCCTACTTATGATCAATACATCGACTATTTGATGAAATCTATTGGTTTATATAAACTTTATTTAATGTGACAACAACAAACAAAGCTATAGGCACTTACATAAACACTTTTTTGTTTCTTTGTAAAGAATATTTAATAAAAAGATGAACAATACAATGGTTGTATGAAATAGAAAATTAGGAATATATTCATTTCTTATCTTTTTTATATTTATCTTATGTATCATCTGAAAATAGTATTTTTGAGTTGACCACATGAGTAGGGGTATTTGAAAATGTTTTAGTGATAACTTGATTTTTTCTGCAAAAAATAGAGTTATTAGATTAAAGCAAACAATAGAAAGTAAGTATTATTATAGCCACCAAACAAAACATATCCCATTTGATATGTTCGGATGGAAGCTTAATGATTCAAATCATAATGTGTGGGGTACTTTAAAAAAAAGTATCACGATAGTTTTAGATATTCTATTTTTACAATTTAAGAAAACTTTGGAAGATTTTATAAAAATTGCCCATAAGCTTTACAAATAGCAATCCATGTGACATTGTGGCCATTGGAGCCGTCGTCTAAAAATAAATAAAAAATAAAAATAATAAATTGCAAATTGCAATCGGTCTTCTTGTTACGTGACCCACGTCTAGGGGTAGGTACGGTTCGATTTGAGACAAAATCAAAAACCAAAACATATAGTTCGGTTTAAACAATTTTCAAATCGAATCGAACCATTGTATCTATTGAAACCAAACCAAATCGAACCATTGTAGATCGGTTTGGTTCGGTTCGGTTTGTGGTTTAACCATTTAATAAAATATATTTTAAAAAATAAAATGACTAAAAAAAATTATAAGTACTAATCAATTTATATCTTATCAAGGCATTAACCACAAAAAATGAGTTGCACACAAGTATACACTTCACACAATACACAAATTTGAAGTACAATTTAACCATTGTTAAACAACAAGTCAACAACTACATGGGATCCATACATTTTGATGACAACAGGATTTCAAGTCTTTTCCAGCTCTACTTTCTTCTTCTCAACCTCTTCAATCTTTACCTCTAATTTTATACAAAAAGGAAGTCATCATACTGCAGCAAATCTTCAGAAAAGGAAGCCATCATACCATGAAGGAAGCAGTAAACCTTCAGAAAATGAAGCCATCATACTGAAGCAAAAGCAAGGTGCATTTTATACGAAAATATACGACATATAGGTACTTAATGGACGTCCTGTTCTGACCTTCCCATGATCATATTGACAACAAGCTTCATAACAGCAGCATTTCCAATCTCACCAAGAAAACATTTTGACTACATTTTTGGTTCAAACCATGAATAACTTCCCATGATTAAGCGTCGTTCACTCATCCCTAATTCTTAAATGTCTACTTATATATATTTATATATTTAATAACTAATATATATATATATTATATTCGATTCGATTCGATTCGGTTAAACCACTCTTAAAACTACAAATCGAAACATAAGAATTGATTCGAAGATATTTCAAATCGAATCAGACCATTAAATTTGAAAAATCGAATCGAACTGCTAAAAATGATTCGATTCGATTACTTGATTTGGACGGGTGTCCACCCCTACCCACGTCCCTGAAGCATCGAACTGAGTCGTCATCCTCCACCTCCCGTCCCATCCTCCGCTCCAAATTTCCACTCATCCCCATCCACCGCCGCAACCATGGCAACGATACCACCACCACAACAGCAACAACGACCATCCACACCCATCTCGTTCCCGATCAATAACCTCGAGGACCTCGAATCCAGATCCTACTTCGAATCCTTCCACTACCCGTTCAACAAGGTCTCGGTGCCTCTCCCGTCCCACGCCACCCATCTGCCTGAACGCCCCAGGGTCCTCGTCTGCCACGACATGTACGGTGGGTACACGGACGACAGGTGGGTGCAGGGAGGGGAGAATCCCGACGCCTACGCGATATGGCACTGGTACTTGATGGACGTGCTCGTCTATTTCTCCCACGATGTCGTCACGATTCCGCCGCCGTGTTGGACCAACACGGCTCACAGGCACGGTGTCAAGGTCTGCACTGCTGTCTTCTTCTTGTCTTTCGTTTTCTTGTCTGTGGGTTATGAATTTGAAATTTTGCTTGGCTGCCTGGAAAAGGAGTTCTAATTTTACTGTGCTTTGTGCTGATCAAATTTCGAGTCTAACTTGGATTAGGCTGAAATTTTATTTATTTCACTGATAGAAAAAGTTTTTTTAATTAGGTACTACTTTGCTTTTGCTTCTTGTCATTGACGACATTGGTTATTTCTTTTGTTTAAAAGTCTAGAGTTTCGTGCTTGGAGTTTAATTTGAGCTGCTGGATTATTAGCAGTTATATTATATAATTTATATTCTTGGTGCCAGCATCATGATATTGGATGTTTTTATTTCATTGAGATTTTACGTTTGCACAAAAAAATCAATTTGTTAAGCACGTTCTGAAAATTCAGCAAATTTGATACATGTAGGAGAAGAATCACATATACAGTAGCCTATTCACATGTACTCTGTACATAGCTGTATCCAGAAGCTTCTTCGACACCTCTTAATCTCGATTGTAACTCAGGATCAATGCATCCTCTTGTGTATATATATGTGTAGACACTCCAACTTTGCGGTCATTTATCGGTGGACCTTTCCAGAAGGATGCTCTGGTGGTAGTAGACAAAATCCAGCCTTAGAAACCAAACTTGTACCATAAAATAGTTCTAGAACACATTTCACATCATAAGTCATTCCAATTCCAAGTCCAAAATCTTAATTTCATCTAAAACCCTAGTAGTGCTTTAAACCAAGCATAAACCCTAATTCACACATGAAACCCCACCAAGTCCAAGCCTTCATAGCTCATGTCCACAAACCTGACTATAAACCTAAACTCAAAACCCTAATGTCATCCAAAGCCTTAGTAATACTTTAAACCAAGTTCACTTGAACCCATGCAAGTCCATACATGTAAATTCTTTTTAAGCCCACTTAGGTCCATGCAAGTCCATAACAAAACCTTACATTTAAATGTCCATGTAAGCCCATGAACACCTCCAATCCAACAAGACCAGCCTCATTGCCTTCCTCCTCCTCTTTATCGTTTCCTCTATCGCGGCCACCCCACCAGCACCACCACCTCTTTCTCACATTCAGTCGACACCAATACCCTCTCAACCACCCTTCTTCTCCTTAACCCAACAAGCCAACACCTCAGTCTATCTCTCCTTCTCCACCTTAAAACCATGCAGTCTATGCAACATAGGGAGAGAGAGAGAGAGAGAGGGAAGAAGAGAAAGGTTGGTTGTTAGAGTTTGTTCGAGTTGTTGGGGAGTTTGTTAGGAAGTTAGTTAGTAGGTTGTTATAGTGGCGAGCTTCCTCAGCTATAAAAGGCTTGCAGTGATCATGAGGAAGGAGGAGGAAAATCATCTGGCCAATCGTATGGGAGAGAGAATTGAGAGTTGCAGAGAGGAGGAGAAGGAGAGGTGTTTACAGAGATCCCTGAGCCTAGAGCCTTCATCCCTTGGCGAACTAAAGCACTCCAGCAACCCCAACCTCTATCTCTAGTCATCGTTGTGCATCCATGAACCCAAGAGAAGCTGTCGACGTTCAGAGCATGCGAAATAGGTAAGTCTCTCACTATTTTTGCATAAGAGATCTGGTCCTCTACCACTGTCTCGATTCGTCATGAGCTTCTAGCACGTTCAGTATCTCCTCCCTTATAATTTCTCATCAATCGTGTGTAGACATGGAAAACGGGCCGGGCCGGTCCAGGCCCACCCGGCCCGGCCCGGG
>JAMKQA010028020.1:0-12917 GCA_024699735.1 Posidonia australis
GACGACATGGTGGGGCTGGACATCGAAGTGGTAGTCCATACATTGCCACTAATTCCGAATTCCAAGCCAATTAAACAGAAGCTCCACAGATGGCGACCTCAATGGCTTTTAAAGCTCAAGGAGGAGATTATGAAACAGTACAAGGTCAACTTTCTTAAGGTTGTACTGTATCCTGACTGGCTCGCCAACGTGGTCCCAAGGCCGAAAAGGGATGGACGGGTTCGCATGTGTATAGATTATCGGGATCTTAATAAAGCAAGCCCCAAAGATGATTTCCCGCTCCCTCACATCGATATTCTGGTAGACAACACTGCAAGGGATAAGATGTTGTCTTTCATGGACGGGTTTTTTGGGTACAACCTGATTAGAATGGCTAAAGAGGATATGGAGAAGACATCCTTCATCACTCCGTGGGGAGTCTTCTGTTACAGCGTGATGCCATTCGGATTGAAGAATGCAAGCGCGACATATCAAAGGGCTATGACAGCTTTATTCCACGATCTCATGCATCAAAAGGTCGAAGTATATGTGGACGATATGATTGCCAAATCCATAGAGCACGAGGACCATCTCACATGTCTGAGAACACTATTTGAGCGCCTACGGAAGTATAAGCTCCGTTTGAACCCCAACAAATGTGTATTTGAGGTATCTTCTGGAAAGCTATTGGGCTACATCATTAATCAGAGGGGAATTGAAGTGGACCCTCACAAGGCCAGGGCTATCATTGACATGCCTCCACCGATCACTGAAAAAGAAATTCGTGGTTTATTAGGCAGGCTACAATATATCAACAGATTCATTGCACAGCTTACACCTATATGCGAGCCCATATTCATGCTGTTAAGGAAAAATGCTCAGACATCTTGGAATGAGGAGTGTCATGCTGCCTTTGACAAGATAAAGCAACTATTGGTGAAACCTCTAGTTTTAATTCCTCCCACGCCAGGGCGCCCTCTGCTACTATATCTCTCCACAACACAGCATTCCATGGGAGCAATTCTGGGACAGCATGATGAATCTGGGCGTAAAGAGAAAGCGATTTACTACCTCAGCAAAAAGTTCAATGACTGCGAGGTTAAATATAGCCCGATAGAGAAAGTCTGCTTATCCTTGGTGTGGGCCACACAGCGCCTCCGGCATTATATGATGGTGTATCCGATTCTCTTGTTGTGTCGGCATGACCCAATCAAATACCTGTTCCAGAAGCCAGCCTTGGTGGGCAGATGTGTTAAACGACAGGTGATGTTATCCCAATACGATATCACCTTTGTCACGCAGAAGTCCATGAAAGGACAAGCCATGGCGGATCACTTGGCCGACTTACCATTGTCGGAGTACCAGCCTTTGCAGACCCAATTCCCAGATGAGGATATACTGTTCTCAATGGGTGACGATGAGCCAGAGGGGCCTCAGAACGAGCAGCAATGGTGCCTGTATTTTGACGATGCAGTCAACAAGCGAGGAAGAGGCATCAGTGCAATTTTAGCAACGCCACAGGGACAGCTTATTCCTTTTGCAAGAAAGCTGACATTTGAATGCACCAATAATGAAGCCGAGTATGAGGCCTGCATCTTAGGCTTACAGTTAGCCAGAGACCAAGGCACCCAAGAGCTCCATGTGTTCAGAGATGCCATGCTGGTTATCTCACAGGTCAATGGTGACTAGAGGACAAAAGAGCAGAAGCTTGTTTTATACCATGAGCACCTGCTGAAATTGACTGAAGAATTTGAAGATGTCAAGTTTTCCTTTATGAAGTGGGCCAAGAATGCATCTGCAGATGCCTTGGCAACCTTGGCATCATGGTAATCACTCCTAGAGGCGCAAGCTATAGACACTTCAGTCACATGCATTGAGCAGCCAGCACATTGTATGCATATCCAAGAGGCGCCATCATCTGCTGAACCGCCTTGGTATAGTGATATTAAAGCATTTTTGGAGTCTGGTGGTTTCCCTCCTGGCATTTCCGCGTCAGATAAGAAGACCCTGACACGGTTGGCATCTAAGTATGTGCTCGGGGCCGGGCGGCTATACAGAAGATCTTACAACCAGATGCTCCTCAGGTGCGTAGACAAAAAGGAGGTAGATGAGCTAATGTTGAAAGTCCATGCAAGCACCTGCGGCCCACATATGAATGGGGTCCTCCTAGCCAAGAAAATCATGCTGCAAGGGTATTTCTGGTCCACCATGGAAACAGATTGCTGCCATTTTGTCAGAAAATGCCACACCTGCCAGATACACGGCAATTTTATACATGCTCCCCATAGCAATTGCATAGCATGTCATCCCCATGGCCTTTCTCTACTTGGGGAATTGATGTTATCGGGGCCGTTCATCCTGCAGCATCTAATGGGCACCGTTATATTCTGGTAGCCATTGACTATTTTACGAAGTGGGTCGAGGCAGCATCCTACAAAATAGTCACAACAACTGTTACAGAAAAATTCATCAAAAACAATATTGTCGCCAGATATAGGGTTCCATTTGCTATTATTTCAGACAATGGGACTAACATTATAGCAAAGAGAGTTGAGGATTTCCTCCACAGTTGCAACAAGAATGGGGCAGTAGAGTCGGCTAACAAGAATCTAGTCAAGATCTTGAAGAAAATGGCCGAGACTCATAAAGATTGGCACGAACAGCTGCCTTATGCATTGTGGGCTTACAAAACATCTGTCCGGAGATCCACAGGAGCAACACCTTACTCTTTTGTGTATGGTATGGAAGCAGTCCTTCCCTTTAAAGTGGAGATTCTTTCGTTAAGGTTCTTGAGGGAAGTGGAATTAGAGGAGGCTGAGTGGGTACAGGACCGTAATATTCAGCTAGACCTAATTGATGAACATAGGTTGCAAGCCCTGCATCATGCCCAATGCTACCAGAAGAGAGTGGCCCGAGCATATCAAAAGAAAGTCCGTCCGAGACGTTTTGAGCTAGGAGACTTGGTCCTGCGTGCCATTCATTTGCCAGATACACGGGGAAAATTTAGGCCCAACTGGCGCGGACCTTTTGTGGTCAAGGAGTCCCTGTCAGGGGGTGCAGTCATTCTTGAGGGCATGGATCATACAGAGCAATTAGAGCCTGTCAAAGCCTCCTATTTAAAGAAGTACTATCAGTGACTCTTAGTCGATCCTTATGCCTTGCACCGTGAGTCATGCATCATTGCACAGCATAAATAATCCTCTACATTTTTTTTTTCTTCTTGCATAGCATCATCATTGCCCAATGAGGAAAATTGGGAGCCTGCCTGCGAAAGATGTGTCAAGTCCTCCTCATGTGCCACTACCCTAGAAGCTTAGGATGTGAGAGAGAGTTTTTAGAGGAGTGGGCTAAATGTACAAATTCCCATGGGACCTATATCTCGAGAGGGAGTTAAAATGTTAGGTCTAGTAAGAGAGTGAGCAGTAAGGAAAAAATACACAAGACCTTGGAGCATAAAAGAAATAAGGAGACAGAAGTAGTAGACAGAAGCAGTAGACAGAAGCTGAGCTCCACCGAGAGAGGCATGTGAACAACCTTACTCCTACCATTTAGCTTGGAGAGGAGTCGAAGCATGCACTTATTAAGCCCAAATGATCAAAGGGACTAGCCACCCCTTCAGCACAAGGGAAATAGCAGCCACCCTCCTCAGCATAAATGTTTATTACCTTCAAGCCGGAGTAGGGTCAGTTAGCATGCCTATGAGGGAGAAAAGAAGAATGAATCCTCAAAAGAGTACATATAAGACCCCAAGACTTTGGCATGAGGCCCATAAATCTGAAGGAGAGCCACAAATAAACCTAAGTGCTTAGGTTAGTATCACATGAGTCAAGGACAGTGTCACCTCTTATAGCAAGTAAAACAGGCTTCCTTGGCGCTGAGGGCACCAATATATCAATTAAGCATTTCTCTGCATTTTATTCGCATTCCGACCAGGGGCATGTCAGCTGCCTTATGAGTCGTGTAAGCATTTAGCTAGGGTGCATGTTAGTTAAGCATAATTGCAAGGCATTTTATTCGCATTTCGACCAGGGGCATGTCAGCTACCTTATGAGTCGAATAAGCATTTAGCTAAGGCACATGTCTAGTTAAGCATAATCGCAAGGCATTTTGTTCATATTTCGACTAGGGGCATGTCAGCTGCCTTATGAGTCGTGGTTTGAGCAAGCAAGCATTCGACCAAGGGTATGATGATCACTTCTTTAAAATGGAACGATTTGAAATCGGAGACATGCCAATTAAATTGATCCTGATTGGCAGATATAGACTTGTAAGAATCAGTAAACAATGCAAAGCAACATCAATTTTATTGTGCCTTATCATGAATACAAATATTACTAATCAGATCGGGGCCTCGTTGAATTGCTAGCTTCCATGAAATTGGTGCCATTAGGCGGAATCTCGCTCAAGGGCCACGTCTCTCTTATCTCAGCCTCGTACCCAGCTGTGCAACCAGAGCCCTTGACGATGGCAAGACTGGAGGACTTGATAGCAGTACTCATTCGTCGGGCCAACTCAGTAGTAGACGCATTTGAGCCTGCAACATGATTTTTCAGTCCATCTGGGCAGGGGCTTTGCTCTATGGAGTCCTGGCAAGAAGTCGAATTGGCGAAGGACCCGGACGGGGTGATACCCCACACACCAGAGAATCCAGGGAGGACCACGAGTCGCATGTCCGTGGCGTTAAAGAAGGCAGTGAAATCCTGTGATGTAGAAGATATGATGCACCATGTCACAGAATCCGCATCAAGATTCCGCAGCTTGTCACACAACTCATGCACCCCTGGGAGTGACCTCGAATGATGGGTGCTACTATAAGCTTCAAAGGCGGAAGGCCGAGGGTGCAAAAGTTTCATTCCCATATGGGTGGCAAACCAAACCTGGTAGAAATGGAACTATGGTTAATGAAGGCACAACAAAATATTATTATTAATTGACAGATGATTTGCTCACCTGCACCAGGACGCCACATCCATAGAAGTGGTGGGAGCGCCTCAACGCCCGGTCGAAGCCGACGTAGGTTTCAATAAGTAGAATAGGGGCCAAGTTGATCTGGCGAACCACTACCGCCCAGGCTATTTCTGCTACCTCAATAGCCACAGTCGTCTGGCCATGGCTAAAGACCAGCTCCCCAAGAAAGCGCAGCATAAAGCAATACAGCCATGGAGTACCCATGGAGGAGTGGGAACCAATGATTGAATCGAAGTAATCCAGGCGTACCATGGGTGTAGGACCATCCTTACAGATGAGCTTCTCCTCACAAACCTCTTTGGCAATGCACATGAGTCGGCTCACGACGTGTGTATAACTAGCATGGCAGTAAAACACTGGTAAGGACATGAACGGGGACAGGCCACAGATTCGCCTGACTTCCTCTAGAGTTAGGGTCATCTCCACTTTCCCAAAGTGGAAAAAATGCAAGGCTGGTTTCCAGAATCGAGCCATGGCACATAGCAAATGCCAGTTAACCTCCACTTTGGCTATACTCAGGAGGGAAGAAGAAATACCCCAAATCCGGAGTTGCTTCCGGTCGTCGGCTGTCAAAGCATCAATCCAGCCAAGCAAGGCGTCAGAGCAATGCCTGGGGGTCACCATGGTGGGACAGCTCTGCAAGCACAGATTTGAACCAAATATGGAAGTAAAAGACGGAACTTGACATAAACAGGGGAAAAGCATAGCAATCCAGCATGATATGATACAGAAACATATGCAAAAAATCAAGAAGCATTGTTCAAAGTCTGCAGCCATGGAAGCAGTATAAAAAGCAAAAAATATATATCCGCAGGGGCATGTAATAGAAAACAAATAAAATCTGCATAGACACATAGCAGGGAAAAAATCAGCAAAGACATGAAGCAAGCAATGTCTGCAAGGACATGTAGCAGGAAGAGATCAAAATCTGCAAAGACAAATAACAGAAAAGCAAGCAGAATCTGCAAAGACCAGTGAAAGAAAACAGGTAGAGCAGAGAAAAACACATACCATCGTGATGCAGAATCCGCATCTAGGAAGATCAAAATGAGCAGAGGTGAAGAAGCAAGGACTGCCACTGAGATTTTTTCAGAGAGGACAGCGCTGTCTCTCGCAGGGTGCAGTCTTATATAGAAGACCAGGAAGGGTTCAACAAAAATGGCAAAAGAAACTCACCATTTTTGGAGACGCATCTATGAGGTGCACCTTATAGACGCACCTATGCGGCGCACCAAGGTGGTGCTCGGAAAGACAGAAAATTTCAGCAGCATCTGTTCAGAATGTTGACATCGCCAAAATCGGTGCCAATTGTTTAGCCCTGCATGGCATATCTGTTTGCATACAACCTGCTCATACAAAACCCCGAAGGGTACATCGTAGAATTAGAGGATCTCTTATACATTTTTAGAAAATGTTACAAAGTGCAAGTATTATTACAGAGTTTCCAGCAAAATTACAGATAAAGCTACTCTTCCTCCGTATCTTCCTCATCGGACGCCACCTTTTGAAAGTATTCAGCCAAGGTTCTGTTGCCTCGTCGAGTGATTTGGCGGGACCACTGAGCAGCTACGGCAGCCTGAGAACGAGGAGCAGAGTCGTGAACTGCTTGGGTGACCTCGGTGTCTGAACAGTCCTCCTCAGACGCCTCCATAGTGAAATCCCCGCTGCTGGATACATTCGCTCTCTGGACAGGAAAATCTTGCTGCAAAAGCAAACTTGTGTCAGCAATCAGAATTTTTATAGCGGCAGCAGAGGCAGAAGAGAGAATCATACCCTAATGATGTTGCACCAGCGCAGCTCCTGCAAAATAATAAAGGTGTCAGATATAGTCAATATGGCAGGTTGCAAAGTAAGCTTTTAAACTTTTTCTGGCGGATGTCAGCATAAAAGGCCCCAAATTGCTCCTCAAAGCCCTGTGAATTAAAGCAAATGTCAGATTGTCATAGTCCATGCAAAAGCAATGAAACGCAGAAATGGAAATTCTGTACCTGAGCCCAGCTAGACGCGTACCACATCCCGTGTTGGCTATCGCGCACGGCCTCCTCGAACTAGTTTGGCTTCCCCACACGCCTGTACCAAGCAAGATAGTCTGTGTAGTTGACTTTTCGAAGGACGTGCCTGTCCTGAGAAGCCATGGCTGCTGCATGCCGGCTTCTTGCAACTGAACGAGTTGTAGCCGGGCGATCCATGTCAGCAGGAGGAGGGGCAGAATGCAGAATACATCAAAGAACTGATGCCGCACACGCTGTGGGAGGTAGTAGGCCGACTTCTTCATGCAATAAAATCTCACTTGTTTATCCATCAGAACGCGGTCGGAGTTCAAGGGAGCCTAGTCGAAGCCGTCATATCGAGCAAATGGGCGTAGGGGGACTTGTTACAAAAACAGGAAATTGTAAGCAATGAAAATACAACAGGCACGCAAAGTTAAAAGGCGGAAGGAGACTTACATCCTCGAGTTCTACCAGGTCTAGCAGATACCGGTAGGACTCATAGCTGAACACGCCAGCAGCAGCCCGATGGTCAGGCTCAACCCACTAGCGGGGTAGGAGCTCGTCCCATAGACGGCCAAAGCAATGCCCTCTGGTGATATGCTCCATGATCCAGTACTGTAAATGCAAGCACAAGTCAGTATTTCAAGTATAAAGCATAAAAGAAATTTGTTTTACAAGGTAACAAAAGCAAATACTTACAGTCAGTAGAGGGTACAACCCCACATAAGAGCGACGCCCAAGCTTGACCATATTGTCGAGCCCGCAGATCATCCAAGTGTAGCTAGCACCGGCCCAATCATAGTGATCCAGGTGCTACAGGTTGGTCAGATATGCAATCCAGTCAGCATGGATACAGTAGGCCGACGAATCGCAGAAGATCAAAGCCAGCAGCTCCAGTAGAAAGTGCCTCAGTACAAAATCTGCTTCCTCACTGTCAAGCTCAGGGTTGGGCTAGAATTTGTCCCATTCTCTTAACCACCCCACGGTGATCATATGCTTCCCCCTAGGTGGCTTAGGAGGGACATGGCCAAGATGTGCATGTGCAAGATGGAAGCCATGGGTGGTCTCACCAAAAATGGGCTCGTCACCAAAAGGAAGGCCAGTCAGTAGAGCCAACTGATCGGGCAGAACAGTCAGCTCACCAAAGGGAAAATGGAAGGAGTGTGTCGCGAACCTCCACCTTTCTACCAAGGCTCGGAAGAAGTTGTAGTGGCCATGGATGATGGGTAGACGTAGCAAACCACAAAATGGAGATCGGTGGTGGAGGAAGTCCTGCAGAAACTCTGGTAGACGGTGGAAATGTTCGAGCATCGGACCCCAGTAACATCGCATGATCCGGCTTGCATCCCCTTCCTGAAATATCAAGCACAGAGTTAAAGCCGAGTCAAAAGCAGAAAGCAATTTATAATGATAATGCTTCGTAAAGCAGAAGAATTACCCCAAACTCGGGACTCTCGCAAATGTGATGGTCGCTCAGCAACTGCCCTTCGAAATTTTCGGACTCCTGAAAATGCAATTGTTAGAAAACACCGGATTTGAATACCCTTTTAATATTCAGTTCGGGCTTACCTCAGTAGGGATAGTAGGAGCCGAGCTGCTAGAGGCCCACAACCTTGAAGAACTGTCTCGTCGTTTGGAACGAGAGCTAGAAGGCATGTCCCACGAAGATTGTGGGGTTCCCGCCTCGTGAACTGAGTCATCCTGCAGAAAAGAAAGTCAGACCAAAAATTAAACAGCAATAGCAGACATGATAAATGCAAAATATGTCAAAAATCAAATATGGCATTACAGTCATTGGCATAATAGCAAAATGCAGGGCATTTTAATGAAGGTTGTAGCATATGATGGCCAAAATGTAAGCATGCAGTTGTAAAGCAGTGTTTGATTGTTGTATTTGTACAATATAAGCTATCAAGCAATTTTGATGTAGAGCAATTAGCAGTAAAATCAGAAATAATGTGGACTGAATGGTATAAGCAAGCAGTTTCACGGCTAACTTATCAACCCTGCTCGTCGGAGCACCGCTGGAGCATCGCCAGCAGCCAACCATCACTCCGCGGCCTGCACCTTCCCCAAGCGTGCTCGCATTTCCAAACACAGGCAGCCACCGTGCGGTGCAGTCCACCGGAGCCCGTCGCCGCAACAGCCAAGCCCAACAATCTACAGCCCCCGTGTAGTCCAGCCCGCTGGAACCCCCAGCCATTACGCCCGCAATCCGCGACTGCAGGCAAACCCTCAGTCCGTCGTGGCGACCTGCACTGAACGGGCCTTCGCTCCTAGCCCGTCGGAACCCCTCCAGCCGTCGACTACCCGAAATAGAGGAGGCGTACAAGCATGCGCAAAGGGAAGAGGAAATCAGAGCTTACCTTCACCGGTGAACCGCAGTCCAGCCAGTCCTGGAGGGCTTGGTCCATGCCGCCGCTGACCGCGACGCCGCAGCAACCACTCCGCACCACGCCGACGCGCCTCACGCGCGCACTAGCAGCGAGCACTCTGTCAGCGCACCTCTCGCGCGCCGCCGCTGCGAGTGAGAGAAGAAGGAGGAGTGGTTCCGCCACTGAGAAGAAGAGAGGGAGAAGGGTTTCGTTGGGTTTCAGAAGAAGAATAAGAAGAAGAAGAGACGGTTCGTCTTATGGGGGAAGGAAGGAAATTAAACATGAAATCTTATGCATGGTGTTTTGAATATATGAAACCCAATCAGCAAAGCATGCATAACCAAGCAGCAGCAGTCCCTTTGCAGTTCCAAGCAGCAAGGAGAAATATTTTTTGGGTAGTTATGGCAGTTAGTCAGTGGGGCCCACACATGAAATGAGTCAAGGTGCAGAAATGCAAAATGATCATGACAATTGTGTTCCATCCCTTATCATCTCACAACTTATGTATCAAGTGCAGAGTGGCAGTGTTGAACATGTAGCTCACAAAATGCACTATGTGGGGTAATTTGTAGAAAACCCCCTACGTTCTGTAAAATTGCAAATCAATCCTTGAAGGACATGGGAACTTTGTTTCAAAACAGACATTTGTTGATAGACAACGGAACCTCAAATGTCACAACACGATGACAATATAGAAATCAAAGCAGTTGTGGTTGGGCAATTTGCAGTAAAGCCTAAAAGTTGTGGATATTTGCACATAAGTCCTCACCTTTGCAAGCAAAGTAGAGAATCGTAGCAAACAAGAAATTCGAGCATGCATCTCGACAGGAGTGCCAATCCCCGCACCGCAACCTCGGCAAGCAGCATATGGCAGTTCCTTCCAGGGGAATAATCTTGGGATTATCGCTTTGTTTTCTGGATCTCATCCTGAGCGGATAAGACCCTTCTGCCCATTGGATTTCCGCAGGCGCGGAATCAGCTTGCTTGACTTTGACCGGGTGGTCAAGTTCCTCTGCCCTATGGATTTCCACGGGCGTGGAATCTAGCTTGCTAGACTTTGACCGAGCGGTCAAGGTCCTTTGCCTCTTTGGATTTCCGCGGGCGCGGAATCCAGCTTGCTTGACTTTGACTGGGCGATCAAGGTCCTTTGCCCCTTCGGATTTCCGGGGGGGCGGAATCCAGCTTGCTTGACATTGACCGGACGGTCAAGGTCCTCTGCCCTTTGGATTTCAGCGGGCGCGGAATCCAGCTTGCTTGACTTTAACCAGGCGGTCAAGGTCCTTTGCCCCTTCGGATTTCCGCGGGCGCAGAATCCAGCTTGCTTGACATTGACTGGGCGGTCAAGGTCCTCTGCCCTTTGGATTTCAACGGGCGCGGAATCCAGCTTGCTTGACTTTGACCAGGCGGTCAAGGTCCTTTGCCCCTTTGGATTTCCGCAGGCGTGGAATCCAGCTTGGTGACTTTGACCAGGCGGTCAAGGTCCTTTGCCCTTTGGATTTCCGCGGTCGTGGAATCCAGTTTGCTTGACTTTGACCGGGCGGTCAAGCTCCTTTGCCTCTTTGGATTTCCACGGGCACGGAATCCAGCTTGCTCGACTTTGACCGGGCGGTCAAGGTCCTTTGCCCCTTTGGATTTCCGTAGGCGCGGAATCCAGCTTGCTTGACTTTGACTGGACGGTCAAGGTCCTTTGCCCCTTTGGATTTCAGCGGGCGCGGAATCCAACTTGCTTGCTCATGACCGGGCGGTCAAGGTCTTTTGCTCCTTTGGATTTTCGCGAGCGCGAAATCCAGCTCCTTGACTTTAACTGGGTGGTTAAAGTCCTTGGTTTCTCGGATTTCCTTGGGCAGGAAATCCTGTGGCTCAACCTTTTGACCTGATGGTCAGGGTCCTAGCCCCTTTCTCGGATTTCCTTAGGCAGGAAATCCAATGGCTCGACCTTTTGACCTGATGGTCAGGGTCCTAGCCCCTTTCTTGGATTTCCTGGGGTAGGAAATCCCGTGGCTTGACCTTTTGACCGGATGGTCAAGGTCCTAGCCCTTTCCTCGGATTTCCCTGGGCAGGAAATTCAGTTGTTTGACCCTCTGACCGGGCGGTCAAGGTCCTTTTTCTTTTCTCTTTTGGATTTTTGCTGGTGCAAAATCTAGTTGTTGGACCCTCTGGCCGGGCGGTCAGGGTCCTTTTGTTTTTCTCTTTTGAGTTTTCGCAAGCGTGAAATCTCTTTGTTCGCCTTTGGTCCGTGCGGACCAGGCCCTGCTTTGCTTGACAAATATTCTATTTGTCACGCCCCCTTTTTCTTGGGCTAGTACCCCCAACTACTCGGTTGACAACCGTCACACTGTCAGGTGTCTGGGTTGGCAGGGCTTGGTTAGCTTGTCATATCCCGTCTCTAGGTTGATAACCTCATAATCCAGCAGATGAGTCCGACAACTTATCATTTTTCTTGCCAGTGTTTTCTTCTGTTTGTGTTTTCAGCATTAGCAATAGTTTCGCATCGGCTTTCAGCATCGGCTCCTGCATTGGCATCTCGCATTAGCATTACATCCCAGCATTTAGACCAGTAGGTGCACGCATTTTGCATTTGCATTTGCATTTGGCAATAAGCCATGACTTTCGATGCATCCGCCGGATAAGTGACTTACAGCCTATAGCAAACACCATCCTTCTATAACCTCAAAATGGGGGTATCTTGTCAAACCTGAGCATCGGTCTTAGTTCCCTTCGTCCTTTGACCTCGCTCAGGGAGGAGCATTTGTAGACACCCCGATTTTGAGGTGACTCATTGATAGGACTCTAGATGTTGCTTTGGATGTGGCTGATACTTGAACCAACCCTAAACCCATAGCAAGTCCGCAGCTCAATTAGAAAACCAGACAAGTAGGGGAGAGCACTTAGCTAGCACACTTACCTGGCACACTTAGCTAGCACACCTCCCAAGCACACTGTAGACACCCCGATTTTGAGGTAACCTAGAAATGAGTATCTGTATGTTGCTTTGGATGTGATCAGCCCTTGAACCGAACCCCAAACCCATTAGCCAGAACCCAAACAAAATTTATGAGTCAGGTTGGCGCACCATGTTGGCGCACCAAGCAGGCGCACCAATTAGGCACACCAACCAGGCGCATATAACAGGCGCACTAAGCAGGCGCCCAGCCGTTTCCAGACCGCGACTGTTGACCTTCCATCTTCCGGCTGTTAGCTTTGCAAATGAATGTGCTCGAGAATATTCGAGCCTTTTCATCTACGAGGCCCTCCAGCTTCTAGGAGTTACCCCTCTCATATATCCCTATAAATAGAGACCCATTGCAACCATGAGAGAGACCTTTTTTACGATCAAATGACCCTTTTTGCTGAGAAATTCTGTTCTGAAGCACATAATTCTGCACTGAGCCATTGTTTTGCACGAGTTTCTCCTTCCACCCAGCGACATATTCCTGAGTTCTGGAGCTCTCCCTGGCATCTCAAAACACCCTTGATCTTTCCAAAGCAACGAGGATCGTCTTATTTCTGGCATTTCAAGGAGGAAACACTTCAAGAGGTAGGCCATCTACCTCCTCCTTTTCCTTTAAACATAACTTTGAAACATGATAGAGTATGCTTTAAG
>JAMKQA010028023.1:0-10436 GCA_024699735.1 Posidonia australis
CTTGCAAACGAAAAGCCTCGAATATTCGTTGACACATTCGTTTGCAAGGGTAACAGCCCGGAAGATGGAAGGTCAGCAGCCAGAACTGGGCGCCTGCTTGGTGAGCCAGTGATGTGCGCCTACTTGGTGCGCTTGGTTGGTGCGCCTAGTTGGTGCGCCTGCTTGGTGCGCCAACGCTGCTCAGATATTTTGATTGGGGCTCTGGCTAAATGGGTTTGGGGCTCGGTTCAAGGGCTGATCACATCCAAAGCAACATACGGATACTCATCTCTGGGTCACCTCAAAATCGGGGTGTCTACAGATGCCCCTCCCTGAGCGAGGTCGAGGGACGAAAGGAACCCAGACTGATGCTCAGGGTTGACATGATACCTCCATTTTGAGGTTACAGAAGGATGATTGCTATAGGCAGTAAATCACTTATCCGGCGGATACACCAAAAATCATGACTTGTTGCCAAATGCGGGTAACCATGCATGCACCTATGGGTCTAAATACTGGGAATGCAATGCTAATGCAAGATGCAAGTGCAAGGGCTGATCTGAAAGCCGATGTGAGGAATGCAATGCTGAAGCAAATGAAAAAGGATCTTGTACTGATTGGAATCAGTGGCAAGAAAAAGTGTGATAAGTTGTTGGACTCATCAGCCAGATTGTGAGGTTATCACCCAAAGAGACGGGATCAATCCAGCCAAACAAGTCTTGACCACCCAGGCACCAGACAATGTGACGATTGTCAATCGAGTAGTTAGGGTTACCAGCCCAAGGAAAAGAAGAGGGCATGACAAACATAACATTTGTCAAGCAAAACAAACCCCCAGTCCGCCCGGACCAAGGGGAGAAAGAGATTTCGCGCCCGCGAAAGCTCAGAAAAGAAAAGAAAATGACCTTGACTGCCTGACCAAGATCAACAAACTAGATCCCGCGCCCGCGGAAACCAAAAAAGAAAAGAAAAAATTTCCTTGACTGCCTGGCCAAGACCAGCAAGCTGGATCCCGCGCCCGCAGAAACCCAGAAAAGAAAGGACCTTGACTGCCCGGTCAAGATTAGCAAAACTGGATCCCGCGCCCGCGGAAAGCCAGAAAAGAAAGGACCTCGACCGCCCGGCCAAAGTCAGCAAAACTGGATCCCGCGCCCACGGAAACCCAGAAAAGAAATGACCTCAACCGCCCGGTCGGAAGGTCACACAGATGGATTTCCTGCCCAAGGAAATCCGAGAGGGGCTATGATCCGGACTATAAAGCCAACAAATCACGCCAAGGGATCTTCTGCCCGCGAAGATCCGAAAGGGGCTAAGACCTTGACACTCGAAGTCAGCAAGTCAAGCCACGGGATTTCCTGCCCAAGGAAATCCAAAAGGGGGGCTAAGACCTTGACACTCGAAGTCAGCAGGTCAAGCCACGGGATTTTCTGCCCAAGAAAATCCGAAAGGGGCTGCCCTGACTACAAAGCCAAAGGGACGCGCCACGGGATTTCCTGCCCAAAGAAATCCAAGAAAGCTAGGACCATGACCGCCCGGTCAAAGTCGGCAAGCTGGACTCCGCGCCCGCGAAAGTTCGAAAGGGGGCACATGACATTGACCACCCGTCAACGTCAAAGCAGGATTCCGCGCCCACGGAGATCCAAGGGAAAGCGACATTGACCGCCCGGTCAAAGTCAGAGCAGGATTCCGCGCCTGCGGAGATCCAAGGGGCAAAGCGACAATGACCGCCCGGCCAAAGTCAGAGTAGGATTCCGCGCCCGTGGAAATCCAAGGGGCAAGCGACAATGATCGCCAGGTCAAAATCAGAGCAGGATTCCGCACCCGTGGAAATTCAAGGGGCAAGCGACAATGACCGCCGGGTCAAAGTCAGAGCAGGATTCCGCGCCCGCGGAAATCCAAAGGGCAAACGACAATGACCGCCCGGTCAAAGTCAGAGCTGGATTCCGCGCCCGCGGAAATCCAAGGGGCAAGTGACAATGACCGCCCGGTCAAAGTCAGGACAGGATTCCGCGCCCACGGAGATCCAAGGGGCAAAGCGACAATGACTGCCCGGTCAAAGTCAGAGTAGGATTCCGCACCCGTGGAAATCTGAAGGGCAAGCGACAATGACCGCCTGGTCAAAGTCAGGAGTAGGATTCTGCGCCTGCGGAAATCCGAAGGGCAAGCGACAATGACCGCCCGGTCAAAGCCAAAGCAGGATTCCGCGCCCGCGGAGATCCAAAGGGCAAGCGACAATGACCGCCCGGTCAAAGTCATGATAGGATTCCGCGCCCACGGAAATCCAAAGGGCATGCGACAATGACCGCCCGGTCAAAGTCAAAGCAGGATTCCACGCCCGCGGAAATCCAGAGGGCAAAGCGTCAATGACCGCCCGGTCAAAGTCAAAGCAGGATTCCACACCCGCAGAGATCCAGAGGCAAACGACAATGACCGCCCGGTCAAAGTCAGGACAGGATTCCGCGCCCGTAGAAATCCAGATGGCAAAGCGATAATGACCGCCCGGTCAAAGTCAAAATAGGATTCCGCACCCGCGGAAATCTGATGGGCAAGCGACAATGACCGCTCGGTGAAAGTCAGGAGTAGTATTCCGCGCCCATGGAAATCCGAAGGGCAAGCGACAATGACCGCCCAGTCAAAGTCAGGACAGGATTCCGCGCCCGCGGAGATCCAAGGGCAAACGACAATGATCGCCCGGTCAAAGTCAGAGCAGGATTCCGCGCCCGCGGAAATCCAGAACACGGTAGACGGATCTCTTCCGGTCAGAAAGAGAACCAGAAAATGCAAAACGATGATCCATGGATTATCCCCCATGAAGGAAAAGATAAGATACCTCAAGGGTTAATACAGGCAAGATGTTGGCTGCTGGCGCTGCAAGGCTGGAGTTGGCATTCCTGCTGAGATGTATGCTCGATCTCTCTCTGGCAGAAATATGCTGGAAACTCTGGTTTGATACGACAAAAGAAGGCTTATTTGCAATTTTCCACAAGCTAGGGCTTTACTGCACATTTCCCACTTGCTGGAATCATTTAACTGCTGAGTCACTGCTATGCTGTAAGGCCTGACAATTTACGACTTTTGTCGGCTTCATGCAAATCTCACATGACTTCTTGGATTGAATTGCAAATTTGAAAAAGTACAGGGGGTTTCCTGCAAATTTCCCCTCCAGTGCAATATGCATACCAAGTGATTGATGCAACATACTCTGCACTTGAAATGCAATTTGTGATGTTCTGAGGGGGTGAAATACAATTTTTGCAGCAATTTGCACTTTGGACCCTGAATTATTAAATTATTCATGCGGGCCCCATTGGATAACTGCTACTGGATAACTACCATTACTGTATTCTACATCTTGCCTTCTTGCTAGATGGCATGCAACTTTGCATTCAACTTGCTGCTTGGCTTTGCAACTGTATTGTTTGATGAACTCATGAGTTTTTAAACAAAAAAACTTCTCCTTGAGGAACGTGCCCTGCTCCCATTTCTTCTTTCTTCCCATTTCTTCTTTCTTCCCCAACACACGAAACCCATTTCTCTTTTCTTTTTCACAAGCATTCCCGTCCTCATCTCCCCCTTCTCTTCTTCTTTCGGCGACGGCGCGCGGAGGGTGTGCAGAGGTTGAGGTAGGCGGCTGCGACACGAGGCTGCAACGCACGCAGAGGCTGAGGCTGCGCGCGGGGCTGTGCGCGGCTGGCAGGACGCGGCAGGCAGGAGTGCTGCTATGCGCGGGGGTTGCTGGCAAGGCTGCAGGGATGTGGCAGCTGTGCGGCGCGACTGCGCGAGAGTGCGGCTGTGCTGCGGTTGAGCGGGGCTACGCGGAGGCTGAGGTGCGCAGATCCTGCAGGGCTTGCAGCGGTAGGCAGAGTGCGGCTGCGTTGCGGCTGTGCGGAGTGGATCCGGCGGAATGGACCAGACTCTCCAGGCATGGCTGGATGACGGCTCGCCGGAGGAGGTAGATCTGATCCCCTGCTCTCTTTTTCTTGATGTGATTAGTGGTTCCCGGCGAGCTCGGAGCGGCGGCGGGCTGGTTCAATCTGCGTGGACTGTAGCGGTAGGCTCAGGCGGGATGCGGCTGGAGGTCGGTGCTCCGGCGGTCTGCGAGTGCTGGCCGATGGCTGTCGGCGGTGCTCTGGTGACGTGGTTGCTGCTAGTGGACGGCCGATAACGTGGCTGGATGCAGGAATGCATGTGTGCCACGGGAAGGCGGGCTGCTGGCGGCACTGATTGGCTGCCGGCGATGCCCGGCGGACTGTTCCGGCGGTAGGGGCCGTGAACGGGCCGTGAGGGCTTACTGTCATGCTATGCTTGCATTTCTGATATTTGCATTTTTCCTGATTTATTGCTACTTTGCTTGATACTTTGATAATTGCTTGATGAATCTTGATATGCCTTTGCTTTTATGAGAATGGATGCCATCTTTGCTTCTGATACTCGTTGCACTTGGCCTGTCTGTCATTACTGCTTAATCTGGTTTCGCAGGACGACACAGTTTCTGAGGTGGGGACTTCACGGTCCTCTCGGGATGCACCTTCTAGCTCCCGTTCCAGTCGACGGGGCAGCTCCTCGAGATCTCGAGCTTCCCGCAGCTCGACTCCAGCTATCCCCATGGAGGTAAGCTTGAAACTGGTAATAAATGCATGTTTATCGAAAGTTTAATTGACAAACATATTTACAGGAATCCGGCAACTTCGAGGGTCGACTCCTGAGCGATCACCATATCAGTGACAGTCCCGAGTTTGGGGTAAGTTTCCTGCCTTTGCGTCGCATCTTGCTTTGATACAACCTGCTCTTTTCCTTTGATTTTCTGTATTCTGTATTACAGGAGGGAGACGCGAACCGGATGATGCGGTGCCATTGGGGCCCAATGCTGGATCACTTTCATCGTCTGCCGGGGTTTCTGCAGGATTATCGCAACCACCGGTCGCCATTTGGGGGTTTACTACGCATCCCCATCATACATGGACATTACAATTTCTTTCGAGCTCTGGTGCAGAGATGGAGGTTCGAGACACATACCTTCCATTTTCCTTTCGACGAACTGACCGTTCTGCCAGATCAGTTGGCGCTCTTGACGGGTCTCCCATTTGGTGATGAGCCGATCATTGGCGAGACTACCCACGGCTTTCACATGGCGGCGGTAGTCCTAGGTCGCATTCCTCCTAGGCCTCCGAGGGGGAAACACATGCTCACTGTTGGCTGGCTAAGGGAATGGGACAAGTTCTGGCCCAACCCTGTGCTTGGGAGCGAGGAGGCCGACTTTGTGCTGAGGCACTTCCTGCTAGAGCTGTTTGCCATGATGTTCTGTGACTCTTCAGCCTATTGCATTCATGCTGATTGGATTCCATATTTGTCCAACCTGGATCATTTGGATCATTATGACTGGGCTGGCACCAGTTATGCCTGGCTGATTAACAAACTGGACAATGTGGTCAAGCTGGGGCATCGCTGTTATGTGGGATTGTACCCTCTGCTGACTGTGAGTATTTATTTTCTTTACAAGAACTGCCTTTCTTTCTCTGCTTAATTCTGACCCTTGTTTGCTTTTTGCAGTATTGGATCATGGAGCATGTCACCAGAGGACAAGCCTTCGGTCGCTTGCGAGACGAGCTCCTGCCCCTTCCCCTCCAGTGGGTCGAGCCTGACCACTAGGCTGCTGCGGGGGTGTACAGTTATGAGTCCTACCGGTATCTACTAGACCTTGTAGAGCTGGAAGATGTAAGCTTCTCTGCCTATACTTTCAGTTTGCATGCTTGTATTCCATTCTTTGTTAATTTCTTGCTTCATTAACAGGTTCACCTACGCCCTTTTGCTCGCTATGACGGCTATAACTGGGCTCCCCTGAACTCTGGCCGCATTCTCAGGGATAAACAGGTAAGGTTTTACTGCATGAAGAAGTTTGTTTATTACCTCCCTGGGCATGTGCGACATCAGTTCACCGTCGAATTTTGCATTCCTACCCCGCCTCCTACCGACATGGATCGTCCTGCTATGACCCGCTCGGTTGCTAGGAGCCAGCATGCTGCTGCTGTCATTTCCCGGGATAGGCACATCTTTCGGGAGGTCAACTACATCGATTACCTGGCCTGGTACCGACGTATGGGAAAGCCGTATCTTTTTGAAGAAGCAGTGCGGGATAGCCAGCGCGGGATGTGGTACGCGTCTGATTGGGCCAAGGTATGAATCTGCTACTGCTGCTGCTTTACATGATAGTTAATGTAATTGCCTGACCTATATGTTAATCCACAGGGCTTCGAGGAGCAATTCGGCACTTTCTATGCCGACATCCGTAGAAAGCGGGTAAGTACTTTATATTGTTGCTGCCATAAATGAAAATGCCTGACATGCCTGTTATTTTGCAGGAGCTGCGCTGGCGCAACATCATCCGGGTATGTTCCTCTCTCTGCTGCTTTATTTCTGCAAATATAATTGCTGAAGCTAATGGCAACTCTGGTTTTCCATGCAGCAAGATTTCCCTGCCCAGAATGTGAACGTGGCCACCAGCGGGGAATTCACCATCGAGGTGTTCGAGGAGGACTATTCTGATACTGAGGTCACCTAGAGGGTACGGGATTCTGTTCCTCGCTCCTAAGCTGCTGCGGCTACCCAACGGTCTCGCCGACTTGCTAGGAACAGCGCTCGAGCATTGGCGAAATATTTCCAGAAAGCTACCAATGATGGAGATTCCGATTAGGATAGCTTGCCATGTGGGCTTCTAACTTTATGAATCAACTCGCTGTAAACCTTTTGCAAATCTATAAAAGAAAATGTTTGCTGCTGGTTCTGCCATGTACCCTTCGGGGTTTTGTATACTCGGAGGTATACTACTTCTTTTTTTTTTGTGCAAGTTCAAGCGATATGACGCCGATTTGGTAGGGCTGAAAATGCAAAGGAGGTGCTACTGGAATTCCCTCAGCCACAGGCGCCACCTTGGTGCACCGACCAGGTGCACCGACAATGTGCGCCGACATGGTGCACCGATATGGTGCGCTGATATGGTGTGCCACCTAAAACTTGAATTTTTTTGTTTCCTTTCCTGAAACAAAACCCTTTGATCCTTATATATACCCTCGTCTTCTACGAGGCATTCCGCCACCTTCTCTGCAGAAAAACGCAGAAAACCCTCTATTCTTTGGTTTTGCAGCCTTCTCCGATCTCGGGCACGTACTACGCGATCATGGTATGGATATACCTCTTCTCATTATTGTGAATTGTTTTCCTTTCTTCATTGCAAATCTCTTGAATACATATGCTTGGTCATGCCAACATTGCTGTTTTCTGCTGGCTTTTGCATGACCATGTACAATATGACATATATTTTTTGCTTTTTACATGACAAACAATTTCTTGCATCTATCCACCATGATGTAGGTTAGATTACGCATGCATACTCATATTATGAAAAATCTTGGCCATTTGCAAATATTATATATATATATTTTTGTTGTGAACTCTTGTATTCTGGCAGATTCTGTATTGTCACCAGATTTTCTATTGCTGATTTTCTGTTTTGCGGATTTTGACTCTGTTATAGCAGATTTTCCTGTATTTGTCTTCCTTGAAGAGCTTTTCATATGCCTATGCATCTGATTTCTTGCATGTGATATATATGGCAACAGTCCGATTATTTCTCCAACTATCATAACTGATTTTTACTTTAGCCATCAATTCTTGAAATCATGTGCATATGAAGGGCTATCCCACTATGGAAACCCCAAAATATTGTTCAGAGGCATTGCGTGGCTGGATTAATGCCTTGACGCCTGAGGACCGCGAAAAACTGAAGACCTGGGGCATATCCTCCTCTCTGCTCAATATCTTCAAAGTGGAGGTCAACTGGCATCTGCTATGTGTTGTTGCCCGCTTCTGGAAGCCTGCATTGCATGTGTTTTGCTTTGGGCAGGTGGAATTAACCATCACCTTTAATGAGTTCAAGCGTATCTGTGGCTTGACGCAATTTCTGCCTCCGCCTGTATTCTTCTGTCATGCTAGTTATGTTCATGTTGTGAGCCGCTTCACGGGCTATTCCTTGGATGACTGCGAGAGAAGCGTTATCTGCCATGATGGGCCCTCGCCCATGATCCGCTTGGACTTCTTTGACGACATCATTGGCGCCCGCTCCACCAATCCTCTATGGCTTCACTGCTTCGTTCTGCGCTTCCTTGGGGAGCTAGTTTTCAGCCATGGCCGGACAACTGTGGCTATAGAGGTGGCTGAGATTGCCTGGGCAGTAACTGTGCACCAAATTGATCTGGCCCCCATTATCCTTGCTGAGACCTATGTTGGTCTGGACCGGGCTCTGAAGCGCTCCCGCCACTTCCATGGATGTGGCGCTCTTGTGTAGGTAAACATCCTTCTGCTTTCAAGCTATTTTGCCGGGCTTGCTAACCATGACCTCCTCTTTATGTCAGGTGTGGTATGCTGCTCACATGGGAATGATGATCATGCGTCCTCGGCCCTGTATCTTTGAGGCTTACAGCTGCACCCACCATTCGAGGATGCTTCCAGGGGTCCCGGAGTTGTGTGACAAATTGCGGAAACTCACAGCAGATGCGGTGACTTGGTGCATTCTAGCTCCAGCATCACAAACTTTCACGGCCTTCTTCAACACCATAGATATGAGGCTCGTGGTCCTGCCAGGATTTTCTGGTGGTGTGGAGTATCATCCGATCAGTGTCCTTCGTCAATTCGGCTTTTGCCAGGACTCCTTCAGTCAAAGCGTCTGCCCTGATCGCTACAGGAAGCATGCCATGGGTTCTACTGCATCTACCACTGAGCTGGCTCGACGAATGTGTGAGGGTGTCAGGTCCACCACTCTTGCTCTTACTGCTGGTTCTAACTGCACAGCTGAGTATGAGGTTGAGATACAGGCGTCATGGCCCCTGAACGAGATTCCGCCCAGTGGCACTAACTTTGCAGAGGGCTAGCAGCTCAAAGAGGCCCCGCAGAGACTAGTTGATGATTGTATTGCTTGATAGGAACTTCTATCTCTGATGCTATTTGCTTTATTTGTTCAGAACTGCTATAATAATTTGCGGGCCCCTGATTACAAGCTTCCATTTAAAAAGTGACTATTATGACCCCCTCCCTGAAATGCTTGTCGTGCCATGACCAAGAAGGCAGCTGACATGCCCCTGGTCGAAATGCATGTAAAATGCTTGATAAAATGAATGCAAATGTGAATGCGTTGAATGTTATCTGACCAACAAGGCAGCCGACATGCCCTTGGTCGAAATGCGTGTAAAATGCTTGATGTACACTAGCTAAATGCTGATGCGACTCATAAGGCAGCTGACATGCCCCTGGTCGAAATGCATGCAAAATGTTAATAAAATGTTGTGCATATGCAAAGAATATGGCAGGTTAATGCATTGATGCCCTCAGCGCCGGGGGAGCCTGTTTTGCCTATGATAGGAGGTGACACTGTCCTCGACTCATGTGATACTAACCTGAGTGCTTAGGTTATTTTGGTGGCTCTCACTCAGATAATATAGGCTTCATGCCAAGTTTCTGGACCTTATGCCTACACTTTATAAGGAATCCTTTTCTTTTCTCCCTCTCAGACATGCTCACATACTCTATCCCTGCTTGGAGGCAATACACCTATGATAGAAGGGGATGGCTGCTGATTTTCTTTTGCAAAAGGGGTGGCTAGTCCCTTAGAACTTGTGGGCTTAGAAGGTGTACTTTTTGACTCCTCTCCAAGTTATAGGGTGGGAATAGGATAGTTTGCATATCTCTCTCAGTGGAGCTGACTTCTGTCTGCGACTTCTTTCTTCTAATTTCTTTTATGCTCCAAGGTCTGTTTTTTTTATCTCTCTTTTTTTGCTCTCTCTCTGGACCTAACATTTTAACTCCCTCTGGAGGCATAAGTCCCAGGGAAACTTGTTCACTTCGCCCATAAGTCTGAAAAAACACCCTCACACCCTAAGCTCCTAGGGTAGTGGCACATGAGGAGGACTAGACACATCTCGCATGTAGGCTCCCAATTTCCTCATTGGGCAAATGATGATATGCAATAAAAGTAAAAATAATGCAAGAAATGATGCAAGGCGTGGCTCACAGTGCAGGATGGGGAGTCACTGATAATACTTTTTTAAATAGGAAGCATTGACAGGTTCCGCTGGCATCCTTTGGTCCATGTCTTCGAGCAGGATGGTGCCTCCGGATAGGGCTGCTTTTACCACAAAGGGTCCACGCCAGTTGGGCCTGAATTTTCCCCGTGTATCCGGCAAATGAATAGCACGCAAGACCAGGTCCCCCGGTTCAAAGCTTCTGGGACGGACCTTCTTCTGATATGCTCGGGCCATTCTTTTCTGATAGCACTAGGCATGATGGAGGGCTTGCAGCCTATGCTCATCAATTAAATCAAGCTGAACATTGCGGTCTTGTATCCATTCAGCTTCCTCCAGCTCTGCCTCCCTCAAGATCCTCAGTGATGGAATCTCTACTTCAAAGGG
>JAMKQA010028024.1:0-10050 GCA_024699735.1 Posidonia australis
GGGGATTGAATGTTGGACCAAGTGTATTTAAAATTACTTGGGGATAGATCCAATAAGAAATTACTATCTATAAAATCATTGAAAAGATTCATATCAGAAAATATGTTAAATCTACTAGAATGTTCATAGGAGAATCTAACTAAATTGAAGTCTCCGCCAATAACCCACTTGGAGTTAATCTTAGTGCTCAGGGAATTAAGTTCCTCAATAAATTTAGGTTTGAGTCTTTGATCACAAGGACCATAGACACCAGTAAGCCACCAGTCAAATCCATCACAGAGATTTCGAAAGTGTAAGGATAGACTATATGAGGCAACTAAACTATTAATCAAAGTCATATCTCTGTCATCCCATCCAATTAGAATCCCCCCAGAGGCACCAGTCGAAGGGATAAAAGACCACTGGTTTAGAATACCAGCTCTCAGAAATCTGAGAACACTGGGAGAGAAATCTTCGGATTTAGTTTAATTAATTATTAGTGTGTTACATTTATTAGTTTTAACAAAATTATTGATAACTCTTTTTTTCCACTAGAGTCCAACCCTCTAATGTTCCAAGCTGAAATAATCATAAATAATTGATAGATATAGAGAGAGAGGCAAAGCCCTCAAGCAAATCTGCATTGTTTTTTAAGTTGATCCGAGGGAGATCTTGATCTTTCCTAATAGAATCTAGGAAAAGTTTTGCCTCCACTGTATCTTCCAGTAAAATACCCAATTTCTCACAAAAATGAATGAAATGCTCATATGACTCCCAAGTGAGAGCATCAAATACCAAGTTGCTAATGTTCTCATCTGAACATGAGCTATCACTACTACAATTAGCTGAAATAGATTTATCCAGATGTAAATCAGTATTCAAAGGACCTGAATTGCCAGAGGTAGAAAAACTTGTACCTGGGGCATGAATTGGAGTGACAGGGTGGGTATTTGCCGCAGCTTCAGAAGGACCAGACATGCCGTCCTTCTCCAAACAGTCAAATACTGCGAGCACCTTTTTAAATTTAGCTAGAGAGAGATTTCTTGCTTTGATTTCGGCTTCCACAAAAACTTGGATGCTTCGTCTGTCGACTGATTAATCCCAGGAGTGGGGCAAAGGTCATGTTTAGCACCTAGATTAGGAGATGTAGTAGGCAGGATGCCCGCAGAAGTTACAGAAGGAGGAATGGTGGGACTAATGGGTCTGGTCCAAACGTTTCTACCGCTCTTAGGGTTCTTGTTACTCTTGCCACCCCTCCATCCCTTATTATTCTTGAATGTCTTGCGAGTGGGGTGAAGACCAGTAGAACCAGAAGAGGATGGAAGGGTCTTAGACGGCCAAGCAGGGAAGGAACTCATGGAAGGGTTGGAAATGGAGGAGCTGGAAGGGCAAATATCCCAACTTCTACGATACCGAATAGGGTAAACCAAGCTACCAAAAGCAAAGAAACGACAGTCAGGGATGTCTTTACCTGGATGTATCCTGATTTGAACCCGAGAATACCCTAGAGATTTTGTTGAGTCCATAGAAAGGTCAACCTCAAGTAAATCAGCAAAGCCAGAGACCATATTGTAGAATAGATCCACGTTCCAAAGATAGTGAAGTATGCCTTCTAATCTAATCCACTCCCCTTCTTCCTTAAGAGTGTGGACAACATTGGAGTTAGGGGACCATGGGATAAATGAGGCTTGGATCATTTGTAAGGAAGCACCATACATATTCAGACAGTCATTTCTAACTTTGGATGAAGGGAAGACTAGCAGAAATTTGCCTGAGGAAAAAGTTTGGACCTCTATATCAGAAGCGCAAGGCCAACAAGTCTTAATATGATCCACTAATATATTTTGAGTTAACTGGGTGGAGTGGGAGGTGACTATGGCACTCCGAGAAAGGACTAGTAAGCGATCGCATACGGCTTCGGAAGGAGGTAGAGTTGCAGGGAGGAGAGTGGACAGACCAGCCATATTATGAGTTTGACGTATAGAAGGTTGAGCGGCCTGAAAAAAATGACAAATCGCTGCAGAGTGAGTGGGAGCTTTGCATTTGAAACAAACTTCAGCATATTTACATCGTTTTTTTTTATGTCCTCTAAGGCCACAGTTAAAACATCTCCCAGAAGAACGACAGAAAATTACCTAGGGGGAGGCGGATCTCTTTCTAGACCCCACCTTCCAACCTACTTCCGAGACAGGGTAAGGAAAGTGTTCGTTCGAGGAACCAATCTTGGAAAAGCAGGGTGAGGGTTTTACAGGGGAAGAGAAAGAAGTAAACTTATTTCTATTTCCCAAGATACTTGTTTCGCACGGAATAGTAGAAGGGGGAAAAGTACGAGGCAAATGGCCACTGTCAGATAAGATCTTTACGTTAGAGATATGGTGCGATATGCACGACTGCTCACTAAGTGGAGAGGAATGTCGAGGTATTATCGCAGAGGAATTAAATGCCCCATGATAGAAATTAATGTCGTGAGAGGGACACATACGGCGCGAGTTAATACCATTGCATACGGAGCCAACTTCTGGGGAAGCTAACAGGTCCACAGGCAAAGATCGATTAAAAGCCTTTGAAATATGCGTAATACTGGGATTAGCAGAAGCATACGAACCATTTGAAGCAGTATCCTCTAACCAATTAATATTCTTATAATTATGCGTAAGTTTGGGATTAATTGTAATAATTGGTGGCGAATACACCGTGTAATCCCACACGAAACTTGAAGCGCCAGAAAAAGATGTTAAGTCCTGTTGCTCCTGTCAGAGCCTAGGGTGTCCAACCCAAGGGTGTTCCGACGATCGGAAGAGTGCGACGGTCGAATCACCGTCAATCGACGCTGGGGAAGGGCCAGCTACGACGAGGGCGCAGTCCAAGAATAGGAAAAGGAAAGAGAAGACCCCTCCAGAGAGGGGAGAACAGAGATGATGGTCGTATCACCTTTAGACGGAGTAGGGAGTAGAGACATCTCCGACGAGAAAGTATCCTCAGAACTGGAAGAGGGAGGGTAAATCCCCTCCAGGAAAGGGAAGTAGAGGGAGTCAGAGACAAGCTCGTCATTATTCCCTACCTCTGGAGTGTAGGCATGGAACGGATCGGAGGATAGAACCCTGACGAGCCGATCGGAGAGAATATCCCTCCCCTTGTTCGTAAAAATAAGGCCCGAATGGTGAGGAACGGAGATACTAGATCTAACAAAGAATATATCAAAATCCAAACCATACAGAAGGGAACAGCTAGTAAGAAAACCAAAACGACGACATGAAAAAATACCAGGCATAATAAAATCGTCAAAAATCCTATCCAATCATTTCACTAGCGGCTGCCCAAGAAGCAGCATCAAATCTGGTGAATATTGAAAAAAGAAAAAGCGTCCCTAATCTGTCCAGAAAACCCTAAATCCCCTCGCTCGGACCTCCGAGCAAGATGATTCCTATGGAAGATCAACGATTTCAGAGGGGACAAGGGGCCTAGCAAGGGAAATCAACGATTTCCTAGGAGCACTTACCTGAGTACCCGTGACGGAGGCAGAGGGGGAATGCTGAGCATGCCAACGACGGGGAGGGCGACACCATGCCGGGGGTCCAGATTTTACTCGACGCCGTTGATCACTCTAGATCGACACCTCTGGGAGGTCATCGTCCTCCAGCAGTCGCGCTTTGAAGACTCTCCAGTCAAACTCGGTGGCCTGCTGCATGAGCATGCCAGATTAAGAGCCATGGCGACGAAGGGGATTGCCAGAGAGAGAGGTGTGGCCACGAGAGGGGTGGCGGCGACGACGAGGGTTTCTGT
This sequence comes from Posidonia australis, assembly GCA_024699735.1. Taxonomy (NCBI): domain Eukaryota; kingdom Viridiplantae; phylum Streptophyta; class Magnoliopsida; order Alismatales; family Posidoniaceae; genus Posidonia; species Posidonia australis. The sequence continues at coordinate 3,763 of JAMKQA010028024.1, forward strand.
GAGCTTCTTTATCACGAGGATTTCTCTAAGCTTCTTTTTCACGAGGGTTTCTGTAAACCCAAAAGTAGACATGCAGTATCTTTGCAAAGAAACTGATGAAAAGACGAGAAAGTATTGTCTGGTTGAAAGCCACAACCAACTAAACTCTCTTCAATGAATATATTACCTCTATATGGTGTCAGTGTCGTTGGAGACATTCGCAACCATCCATGCTCTTGATCGTCACAGGTAACGAACTTCAACACAAGCAACCGCAGATTGTCCTACCGTAAGACGTTTTTTTAAAGAGGAGATTATTCTGTTCTGAAAACATGATAAACTGAATTACCGTAAGCCTACGCCATAAGGATTTCATGAAACGACCCATTCACAAGTCACAAGCTATTTCGAGATATTATTTTAAAAAACAAAAAAAGAGCTAGACTGTGGTTTTACCGATCCTTTATTAATGTTACAAGAAATATAAGTTTTACAGAACGGGATCCTTGTGCACACTTGCTAGTCCAAGACTCCCCTATTATTCTGAACTTGCTTCAGGAAGGACATTGTCGTGAAAATTTTCAAAAATAGGATCTACTTCTATTAATTGAATGAGATTGATCCATGGGAGTGGAGATTTCAAGAGAATTTGCTTAAACAGGAAAAATGTGTTGCCAAATAAAACCCATGTGTGTGTCCTTAAAGATCAGTTCTATGTGACTAGTTCTTTCAAAACCTCAACTTCTATGGAAGCTCCATCTGATACCACAAAGACAGAATCCTCATTTCCAAGATTGGTAACAATCTCATAATTCTCAAAAATCCATTTAAAGTACTTTCGACAAAGACTTTACTATTGCTGAATCTGGTACCATAAATCCAAACACATAATTGCAAGCCATCATGCAATTGGACAAAGAAAGGAAAAAAAAAATTACAGAACAAAAAAAACAATTCCTCCCTAACAAGTGCAACCAGTCCACACATGATTTATCACTCGAGATCGATCAAGGTGAATTTGCTGCTGCACAAATCCACATAACTTCCAAGACCCATCCTTATTTCCTTACCATAATAGACATACCCATGACATGAGCTCCCAAATCCCATCACCAACAGCAGCAGCAGCAGTCTAGAAAAAGGCAAAAGCAGAAAAGCCCCAAAAGATCCCACCTTTCTTGCAAAATCTTCACGAATCCCAGCTTCCAAGCAAAACCCACCTCGCAAAACCCCTCCACCCCTCTCCCTTCCCTACCCACCGGTGATGCAAGCGATCATCCGCAAGCTGCCACCTCTCTCCAGCCTCTGGGGCGGCGGGGAGCAGTCGGCGTGGTCCCCGGGGGGGAAGAAGTCCCCCATCGACCTGCGCCTCCTGTGGACTCTGATCCCGCCCGCTGCTTCTGGTGGAGGGGGAGGAGAAGGGAGGTTGAAGTTGGAGGTGGCAGCGTGACTGACGGAGAGGCATTTGTAGTACCGGCGTGTTCGCTTCCTGTTGATTGCCCGGAAGACCAGAGGGATCAGACCCTCCATTCTTTGCTTTCTTCTCCTCCTCCTCCTCCTCCTCCTTCTGGTTCTTCTCTGTAACAGGGAAGTGTGATATGTATTTGGTTGGTTTGTTTAATGGTTGTTGACATCCTCAGAGGTGGTGGAGGGAGAGTTTTTTTTTTTTTGTAAATTTTTTTTTTTATGTTTTGAAAAGGGGAGGGAGACTTGGGTTAGTCATTTGATGGCTCATGTTGTTTGATTGGTCTTTGTTTGGTGTTGTATGTCACAGGTATCCACAAGATCCAAAAGATGGTGGAAAACACAGGAGTGGTGGAACAGAGGCTTCGTATTCAACAGTCAAAAGCAAGTGATTTGAACACTACTTTTTTTTTTTTTAATAGAATTATGAATTCTAGGCGAAAGACCAGTTCAATAGTCCAAAATGGAAATTTGAGTACCTCTTTTTTCCGTAAAATTATATACTTTAAGCAAAGGAAAATTATTATTTCTTTCCTTCTTATTAAGGGAGTTCGTTTAAAATCCTCACATTCTATTTGTTCTACTGTTAAGGAACACTTTTCCTCTCTCTTTAATAAGCTCCCCTTAACTGTGATTATCCTACATTAGAATTTGCTTTTACCAAACAAATTAATTGATCTAGCTATTATTGAAGGATCCCCTTCTCTGAGGAAGAGAATAAGCATGCTATTTTTTCCCCCTTTATAGGAGAAAAATCCTTGGGTCCTAACAGATTATCTCTGTGTTTCTATCATCATTTTTTGAATATGTTAAAAGGGATTATGTTCAAGATGTTTAAATTTTTTCACCAAACAAATGATATAGACTATCTTCAACATGTAAATCAAACTTTTATTACTCTCATCCTTAAAAAACTGCAAGCTGCGACAATCCAAGATTACCGACCTATTAGTTTGCTTAACATTAGCTACAAGATACTGTTAAAATGTTTAGCAACTTGATTGATTCTTATTATAAATTCTCTTCTAGATAACTCATAATGTGCCTTCTTTCAAGGTTACAATATTACTGATTGTTTTATGGTGACGTAAGAGACTCTTCATTTTTTTTATTCTTCTCATATGTCGGGAGTTATGATAAAATTAAATTTCGAGAAAGCCTTTGATATTGTCAACTGGATCCTAAATTTCGTTAAAGGATTTAGTTTCGACAATAAATGAATTTCTTAGATGAAAATGTATATTTACACTACAAAGTTTTTTTTTTAATCTTGGTCAATGTATCACCATAAGGTCATTTAAGAGCCTCTAATAGACTTAGGCAAGGAGATTTTCTATCTCCACTTCTCTTTATTATTGTCACTCATGTTCGGATGCTTTGCTAATAAAGAGAAAATAACCTAATACAAGGGATTAGGTTCCCGTATAATGGTGTTGAGGTGTTGAATATTTAGTACGTTGATGATATTTTACTTTTGCTCTCCCATTTGATGAGTGTCTCGTTAACCTCAAGTCCATTCTTTGGTTTTTTCAAGCATGTTCGAGTTTGAAAGTAAATTTTCATAAAACATTGATTACTAGAATTAGTACATTTGAGAATGTAGTTGCACGCTATAGCAAATGTTAGGTTGTATCGAGGCCTCTCTTCCTATATTCTATCTTGAGCTTCCTCTGAACTTTAAAAAAAGCATCATATAGTGATTGGGCTCCAATCCTAGACAAAGTTAATGTAATATTGGAATGTGGGAAAAGTAGGTTTCTTTTTCTTAGTAGTAGGATTACGTTACTCAATTCAGTATTAGCTGCCATTCCGACTTATTATTTATTAGTTTTTTACCTTCTAGTAAAAGTTGAAAAAGAAATTGATAGAATTCACAAATGTTTTCTATGGACCTCAAATTCTTCTGGTAATAAGAACTATCATATGGTAAAATGGCAAAATATTTGCAAGAAGAAACATTATGATGGTTTAGGCATTATTAATATCCAGAATTTCGATATTGTACTTAAATGTAAACTTTTTTGGAAGTTGCTAGCACAAAGAAGTCAACCTACATGGTGTAATCTATTTAAGTGCAAGTATCTTTGCCATAATAATTTTGGAGTAATACTCAAATCTACCTCTAGGAATACCTCTCATCCTTGGAAGAAATTGAAATCTTGTTATGTAATAATTAATAACTTCTATTCTTATATAGTTAATAATGGTAAAATTATTATCTTTTGGGAAAATAGATGGGTAGATACTACCCCCTTAAAGTTTATTTACCCCAAACTCTATTCACAGGCAAAAAACAAAAAATATACCTTAGCTAATATGATTCGGGCCTACAAAGTTAGAGGGTTAGACCTATTCAATTCACATAGCAATCGAAGTCCAAATCACACCCTTTCTTTTCTTCCCCACTTCAATGGCATTATAAACTCTCTGCCTTCCTCTCTACTGAGGAAGACTCCATCTCCTGGATGTTGACTGAAAACAATGAATTTGTTATTAAGAGTTGCTATGACATTCTCAGTGGCTTAAGATCCAATTTTAAAACTAGTATTTGGAAAAGTGCATCTCCCCTAAAAGTCAAAATCTTTGCTTGGTTGGCTTTCCATGATAAAATATTGACCTAGGCAAATTTAATAAAAAGAGGATGGATTGGACCATTACATTGTGCTTTTTATCATTTCCATGAAGAATTTGTGATACATCTTTTATTTCATTGCCCTACATCTAAAGCTATCTGGAATTTTCTCTTACATAACGCAAATCATCATTTGCATCTCATAAGTTTATTTCAAAGTTTTTCCCTTAAGCACTTGTGTCAATTTTCCATTAATAAGAAGGACTGGAACACCCTTATTTTGGCAATAGCTTGAGTTATTTGGTTGAAGCACAATGAACTTATTTTTTGAGATAATTGACAAGATATTTCCTCAATATTTCATCATATCATATCTCTAACCATTTTTTGAGGCAAATAATCTAGGATCTAGACAAGGTCAACCAACCTCCTCTCTTTCTACTCAACTCTGCCAAATGCAATATTCCCCAGCAAGGAATGGATTACAATACCTACTCTACAGGAGGATAATCCTCCGATTTCATTAATTCTTTGTTAATTGATTTATCTACCAGACTTCTGACTTTCGAGTTACAGTTTTAAGCTCTGTTGTGGCAATTTTTTGTTATTCTGGTGGTGTAATACTGATACTGCAATACTTTGGGAAACTTTTATCTCATTTATATAATAGATTACCGTTTACAAAAAAAAAAAAACTCTACCAAATGTAGAGCCGATGGGAACATGATCATCGTGTCCAAGACAATCTAGCTGTTGCTGCGATGGGTGAACCCTCCAGCCCTAACATCAATCAACCCTTAGGTGTTACTAATCAAGCAACGGGTGACCATGGTGATTGAGGACTGATGGAGGAAAATGTTCCTTAGCTCATAATGTCAAATACCTGTTCGATGGTGTGTTTGGTGTTTGGTTTTAGTAGGCGTGTTGCTTGTGTTATTTTTGTTTTGACATACTTTTGATATTTGTATGACCCCAAACATTCTCTAGGCTTTGTATGGCTGCTATTTTTTTTGGACCTATTTGATTCAACTCCCTTTATTTGGGAGAACATGCTTTTGTGTCTCCTACTTGGTAGTGGTATCTATTCATGGCTAAGCATAGTTTTATCAAATACTTACCGTTTACAAAAAAAAAAAAAAAACCATAGGAGCAGTGGAATTTATAATTATAAATAAAAAAATGTAACTCCTAGTAAATAGTCATGACATAATAACACGGATACCTTAAAATGTTACTTGTTATTATCATGGTTGTGTGGAGGGAGAGAGTGGAAGACTTTGGTTTTTCATTAATCACTAATGAATGCCACTTGTAGATAAACATGAGATTTGTGGGACAAATCTGCATAGATAAACTTGAATGTCGACTTGAATGTCGCTTGGTTTTTTATTTGCCAAAATTATATATGAGAAAATGTATATAGATAAATATGAGATTTGTGAGACAAATGTCAATTCGATCAATCAATTGTACTCTTTCATTTATAGAATAGGTTTGATAAGTCACTTTCATGGATGAGTCTGCAATTCACAGGGTATGATTGATTTCCTAGATAACAATCTAGGAGTGAGAAATCAGAGTTCTGAAACAAGCTCTATGTGGTTGACGGTCTCGTAGTACTCAACTAACAGATTTTGTGTGGTATCCAACGACCGATCCCTTTAGCATAAAGTCAGAGATACCATCTTTCGATTAAGTCCACTTAACAAATCATCATGTTTTTGTTGATTTGTCTAATTTGATGATCGTGGCAGTGTCAACACCTCGATTGCTCTGGTATAATGCATGAGTTTATATAGCTGTCCATGTAGATATTCACCACATGCTTCCATCTCAGAAGTGCAACATGAATGTGCATGTCCAAGCAGACTAAGTTCCACGTCCAAATGCAAGAAAGGATCAAAATACAACTCATAAGTGCAACAGAAGCGCTTTAACAAGTCTTAGGGTCTGTTTGATAGGACTTTTGGACAACTTTTGAACATATAGTTTCTCTTTATAAGCTATAATGGTCCAACAGTTCTACCAAACACTAACAACTTTTTAGAAGTATGTAGCTTTTGGAACAGTAATTCCTTTACATTTCCAAAAGTTAAGTTATGACAATTTTTAACCAGAAGTTAGTTTCTAAACTTGGATTCAAAAGCTGAAGTTTTGTCAAACGGACCCTTAAATAGAAATAACCAACTACCCTAGTGCAAGTGAGCAGGGGGAGTGGAACGCGCACTACCTTTTTAAGTTCGAATTGAGGGAAAATGGGGGGGGGGGGGGGG
>JAMKQA010028025.1:0-14717 GCA_024699735.1 Posidonia australis
TTGGAAAATGAATTCCAAAGGTTTTAAAAGAAAATGCAAAGGTGTGTTTTTGAAAGAGAATGTGGTTTTGGAATGAGTTTCCAAATATTTTGAGAAAAGAAAAGAAACATGGCTTTTGAAAAGAGCATGAATTTGAGATTAAATTCCCAAGTGGTTTCCAATAAAAAAAGAAAAGAGGATTTTTAAAAGAAAACCAACATTGAAATTAAAAGTAGAGTTTTAATGGTTTTGCCGAGATTTTGTGGGTTGTGTGTTTGGGGCGCGTACTGGGTGACTTAGATGTCACTCACGCGTGCTTATTTGGTTTTCAAGTGCGGACCGCGTGCAGCCGAGTTTTGGTGTAGGAACTGGAGCTTCTAGCCGCACATTGAGATCCTAAAGGTGAGCCTTAGCTACATTCATTTAATGTTTCTGCAATTAGTGTAATTATGCTTATGATACAATGATTTAGTGTTGTGCCCGGGATCGGGGCATTACAGAGTTGTATCAGAGCTAAGGTTACACCTAGTGCACCGGCTTGGTGATGTTCGGTCTAGTAGCTCCCTAGGACTGCACAATAGAGAGTCGTGCACCTGAATTTTTGGGTTGCTGTGTTTTGTTGTGCTGGCAGGTAGATGTCTCGCCGAGGCCACAATCATGGCAAGACCCCTGTACCTGACTCCGAGACGAGAGAGGGTAGTGCATGGTGGGGGATGAGACGAGAATTTGGCGAGATGATGTAGGGTTTCGCCCAATCCTTTGACAGCAATAGCAAGGATGAGGCGAAGGGAGATCTGTGGATCAAGCAGTTCCGCCAGCTTGGCACGTCGACTTTTGATGGGTGCAACACACCAAAGGAGTGTGAGGCTTGGTTCCTGGAGGTGGAGAAGATCCTAGAAGGGATCAAGTGTCTAGCAGAGAAGTGGGTCCGGATCGCGGCATTCCAGCTCAAGGGTGCTGCAGATCATTGGTGGAGGACAGTGCACTGCACCACATTTCCGAATGTGGACCTGCTGATGATCTCTTGGGAAGAGTTCCGAGAGGTATTCTATGAGAGGTTTTTCCCTGAGCATGAGAGGGATAAGCTAGACAGAGAATTCAGGAACCTGAAGCAGGGTAGCCTGTCTTTGGCTGAGTATGAGTCGTCCTTCCTTCGGATAGAGCAGTTCTCTCAGGCTGTAATCTTTGAGAAGAACTGAGCCAAGAGGTTTGTGGAAGGACTGAACCTTGTGATGAGATCCAGAGTTATTAGCTTCAGATGCCAAGCATTAGTGGATGCTGTTGAGCTTGCAAGCCGCTATGAGGATGATCGTAGGCTGTTCCAGGAGGAGTACCCCAAGAAGGAGAAAGGGAGAAAGTCTGTCTCTCGTCCTTCTGTTTCTCGACCCTCCATTTCTCAACCGTCAGTGATAGGAGGGCCAAGTTCTGGGAGTTCTGGTTGCTCTGGGAAGAAGCAGAAGCAACGGCCTACATCGGATAGAGAAAAGAGTATGGGTTTCAGCCATGTCGGGTCTAGTAGTGGCCCACAGATGAGACCATGCCATGTCTATGGCAAGAAGGGGCATGTAGCGGCGCAATGTTGGCATAGGAAGAGGAATTTAGACAGAGTAGCCTGCTTCAACTGTGGGAAGTCCAGGCATTACCAGAGGGACTGTCCCAGTCAGCCAAAGCCAGCAGGAGATGCGCCACATCAGCCTACCAAAGGGAGAGTGTTCTCCATTGCTACCCCAGATGCTAGTCCATCTGGAGATTTGGTAGAAGGTGAGAACTAGCATAGCTGTATTTGATAAGTGTAGACACCCCGATTTTGAGGTGACTCATAGGTAAACACTCTAAAGATGTTACTTTGGATGCAGTAAGCCCAACCACTTTCGAATCCTACTTGACACTTTAACCAGCCAGAGATCAGTGCATAAACCGACCACAAGCCTATAGCAAGCCCGTGGCCCAATTAGCAATTCAGGCAGCTAGTGGAGAGCACAAATGTGGAGCACTAGATTGGAGCATCAAGCAAGAGCACCACATTGGCGCACCATGCTGGTGCACCAAGCCAGCGCACCAAGTTGGTGCACAGCCACTTTTCAAGGTGTTAGCTGCTGGCTTTCCATCTTCCGTGCTTGTAACCCTCGCCTGTGGATATTCCTTACGAATCTACGCAAGGCTGTTCATTTTCGAGGCTGTTTGCATCCCATTGGAGTTACCTTGTTGAGATTCTATAAAAAGACTTCCATTGGTAGCTTTTTTCCTCTCTTGGTTGAGCTACCTACCATCTCTTGCCTGAGCTACCTACCATCTCTTGGTTAAGCCACTCACCTACTCTCAGCAACCTACTCTCATTTCCAGAGGATTTTCTTGCATCTCAGAGCATTCCCAGCTGACCCAAAGCAACAAGGAAGTATTATCTTGAGCCATCTAAGGTGGAAACATCCTAGACAAGGAAAGATCTTTACTTATCACTTTATTTAAACACTAGATAATACACTGAATAAAGCATGCAACTAACTGGATGTATGATCTATTAGTAATCTTTTTTTCGTGTCTTTTATGATAAGTTGGATGCACCTACATGTGTATTCATAATGCTTTTGTGTCATGGTAATTCCTGCAATATGTGGTTTCTGTTTTACATAATGAATCATGATTCCATGCAAATACTAGCCATGAAATGATCTATAAACAAACTCTTTGCATGTTCATCATCTTTACATGTTTGTTAAGTTAATTAAATCATTGCATAATCCTTAGAATCCACCAAGCAGTAATTACAACCCTTTAAGCCATGAATATGCTTGATTTAAAGAGAAAAGATAAGAGGACATTTTATGCTTGCTTTTCATAATATTTCAGTTCCCTACCATCTAAATAATTGACCTGGATAAGATTAATCTCAACTTATCTCTAGCACTTGGCCCAGGTTCTGAAATCAGACTGTTGTCTGATTCAAAATTTCTAGGGTGCACCAAACTGGCACACCAGGTTGGTGCACCTAACCAGAGCACCATCCTAGTGCACCAGTTTGGTCAGAGAATAAATCATCAACTTTACATCATGATCTGCATGCTTTTCCGAGTGTTTTGGACTTTGATGCGTTTGGTGTTTATTCTCTAATATGTCATGTCTTTGTATGCATGATTTTAGCCTAAGATAGCACTGTTTATATGACTTTTGCATCTTGCATGTTCAACCTGTTGTTGTAATCTGGTGAATTGATTGCCCCATGAACTCCTATTTGGGAGGTTCTTATGCAACAGTCCATGATCCAGATCTGGATAACATGGCTGAAACTTATTGATTTTATTTAGCATAAGGGTGGTATGGTCTTGTGTGAGGCATATAGCCCTTGAGCACAAGACCCATATTGTGTTTTCAAGCTAGGTTTTTGTCAGATACTCATGATGCATTTTCTGATGAGTTTGCGAGTTTACAGGATTTTATATTGCATGGCATTAGGTTGGTTTACTGTCTAATCTGTGATTTTCACTAGCACACCTTTCTGGCACATCAGTAGAGCACATAGGTGGCGCACCAGAATGGCGCACTAGTCTGACGCACCACACAAGGGCACCTGCCTGTTTTCTGCTGCACGTAGTAGCTTTTGGCAGGGTATTTGGCATGTTTCCTATTTTGATTTGCCTTTCTCAGGGTGTCTTCCTGGACCTATTAGGATGACTCCACTCTGTTGTCAGCCATTTTTATGCATGATAGTTCATGTTTTGCATATAGTAAAGTGAGGATGAAAATCACTTGGTGTTGTTAGATCTTTGATCATATCTTTGCAACATCCTTGCACCGGTGCTTGACTCACCGCACGGGTGACCTTTCTGAGCATTAGGACACACCCTACAACCCAAGCACCCATGTTTAGCATAGGGCACCACTTATATATTGCATTTCATTGCATATCGCCCTCGGGCATACAAAAACAGGTTGAAAAGTCAACATTTCCCAACATGTAAATGAGAAACCCATTAAAAGACCGATTTTTCGGGCGCACGAGGGTGCTTAATACCTTCCTCGTGCGTAACAGGGATCCTTGCCCATTTATGGTTTATGAAGACCTTTTCCATTGGTTTTATTGCATGATTTTAGTGTTTTAAAACAGTTTTCCTCGTCTCCGGTTTTTTTAAGTAGACTAGATAGCGACTCCTGATTTTTTTCCTTATTTTTATTGTTTTGCTGTGGCTTTGCCGATCCTCGCGCATTTGGCCTTTCGCGCCAAGCACGAGGCTGTCGCCGGCATGGTTACAGGAACTGGCGACTCCATTGGGGATAACCAGATCCCGACTTTTGTTTTGGTTTTTTCGTTTACTTTGGCTTTCCTCCTTGTTTGCTTGTTTCCTATGCATTGCTTTGGTTGTTTCTTTGTAATATTGAGTGGTATCTCCTTTATTTTTTGTGCATACCGTTTATCTAATGGGTGTTTTCATTTTACACATTTGCTATGCCACCACTTTCTGCACATAATATGCACATGTCTTTTATATGTTGATTGATGTTTCCTTTGCATGTTTTCGTCCCTTCTTGTATATGCCATGTCTAGGAGATTAGAGACATGTTTGCTCTTCCCCTTTTGGTTAATAAAAGCATAAAAACCAAAATCAATAAATAGGACACAAACTAGTGACAAATTGCAAACTTTCCCCCATGGTTTAATAAATTTTCAAGTAAAAGACTTAAAGCATACTTTGCATCCATCATATAGGGCATGCATCATCTCATCTCTTGAGTCCACCTATATAGTTGGCGAAGCACATTTCTCGATTTTCTCATTCTCTGGCTTTGGCGTGGGATGAAATACTAGTATGTCCCCCCTTGTCCGGGGTCGTGTCAATGTTAGTAGAAGGTACAACCTACTGCTTTGGCAGAGGACAAGGCCCCGAACGCACCACCCATTCACTTCCTAAGCTTTGGCTAGGATTTAGAATGGGGACCTTCATCTTTCTAACCTTGAGTAGGAGACCCATTTACCCTTGTGTGAACCCAGAGTAGATGGCTTGGTAGGACACCCCTAGATTGTGAGAGAGTGCATACTAGAAGCATTCATGCATTTGCATCTCATACCACCATAAGCACTACATCTTTGCTAACTTGTTTGTTTTTGTGCATAGAATACTTGTCAGTGTGCGCGTTTCCTTAGCCTGAGCTCATGACCTTTCCTTTTGCTGACACCCAGCGTGACCCAATTTTCAACCACATCTCCTGAGTTATCTGTCACCTTTGATGATAGCTCGTCCTAGGATTCATCCTCTTATTCCCAGCCATAGTCCAATTCGTACCCCCTCGCGATCTGCCATGGCCCAGCAAACCAGCGAGCCCCTTTCCTCTGCCGTCCTGGAGGAGGTCCCCGTTTCAGCATCCCCTTCCTTTGTTTCTGCCCCTATTGTCACTACTGCCTCTGCTTTTGCCTTAGCCTCCGGAGGACCTCCACCATCCCCATTCCGTGTCCCTGTGGCTACCCTACCTTCGGGACCATCAGCTTGGTCTTCTACTGCTTTTGGGGCCTCAGCAGTTGATGCTGTTCCCATGACCTTCTCCCAGACTCCTTTTGCTCCTCCTCCTCAGGGCTATGTGTTTACCAGCCCTCCTCTGACTGCGGCTATCTCTGTAGTATCCTCCCCCTAGTTTGGACAACTGGGATATCAGCTTCCTGTTTCTTCTCTTGTTTTGCCTCCACCCGTCGGAGCCACCGGTGACGATCCCATTTCCGCACCACTACAACAAATGTCGGCCCTCGCCCAGCAGTTGCAGTGATTGGCACTGGCGCTCCAGCCCTTTTCAGGTTTGTCCTTCCCGACTCCCGAGTTGCCTTTACAACTAGTCCTAGGATCACAGTATGCACCCACTGCACCACCCCTACAACCGTCGCCATCCCTCGTCTCTCCAGCGATAGGGGTGTCGACATTGCCTTTTGCAACACCGCCACAGCACCCACCACAGCATGCATCTCTACTATCTGGTAGTCACCCATATCGGCTGGCGGGAGCACAACCCACCGTGAGCGTTGTACCCGAGGCCGTTCCGGTCCAACAGCTCATGCTCCCGCATTCTGCACCTACTGTAGCACCACCCCCTGCCTTATCCTCACCCATGTATCATATGTAAGCCTCATCCTTTATCCCACAGCACACAGCACCCATGCACGGGTACGCTGGCCATCCTGCCGTAGCACCAGACGTCGGAATGGTGGATCTGGAGGAGCCCTTAGGGGAAACCCATACAGTGTACGCGGCTCCAGCATCTGCTGCACAATCCACGACTGCGTTAGCTCCAAATGCTCTCCTAAAGAGGGTCAACGATTTGGACTACACACTCCGACAAGTGCAGGGCGGGGACCGTCGATCCTACCAATTTCGGGACCTCTGTTATTTTCCAAAGGCAAGTTTTCCTCCGAACTTTCAAATCCCGGAGTTCGACAAATATAATAGTAAAGGCTACCCAATTTCCCATTTGAGAGCCTATTGCAGAGACCTCGCCTAGCTCCAAGCTGATGAAAGGTTGTTAATCCGCCTGTTATAGAAGAGTCTTACGAGGCCCGCGTTGAAGTGATTCACTTCCCTCAACATGGCCACCATCAAGACTTGGGACGACCTTACACAGGCGTTCCTCAAATAGTATTCCTTTAACCTCGACCTAGTCCCAAAGCGCAAGGACTTAGTCGCAACCAAGCAGGGGCCCCAAGAAATATTTGGGGAGTATGTTCGACGTTGGCGGCCTTTGGCTTCGTAAGTCAAAGATAGACCCTCCGACGAGAAGTCTATTGAGATCGTGATCCGAGGAGCACAGTTAGCAGTCGGGGCTCTGCTCAGCATATAACCAGTTACCACTTTTTCTGCATTGCTTCGGGCGGGTGCCTGTGTTGAGAGTTCACTACATGGCGGTAGTTTTCCAACGCTCTCTGCATTCGCCAAGCAAGCCACTTCCTCACATGGTGGCACCAGCAGCAGCAATAACAACAATAACCATAATGCCAATCCACCTAGGAGGCGGGACCCCTCCAGGGATGCAGTTTCTTACATTAGATCCCCTGCTGCACTGGCGAATGTCCATCCGCCCCCTCAGCACCAATTGGTTTATGCATCCACGCCCACACATGAAGCACCTCATGCACCACACATCACTCCCATTGCCACTCCAATTTATCCTACCCCACCTATGGCGATGCGCTCTCCATTGGCACATCCGCAGCCAAGGCGACAACACCCTAACAGGCGCCACTATACCCCATTAGTGGAGCCCTTGGGCATGGTGTTTCCTAAAGTCGCATCCCTCTTGAGGCTACCTGAGATTCGCCTACCACCTTGTCCGTTTCCTGCCTGGTATAACACGAATGCGTTCTACAATTTCCATCGAGTTGCAGGTTACTCGACGGACAATTGTCTCACACTAAGGAACGCAATCCAAGACTTGATTGACCAGAAGGTCATTATGATTAGCACACAGGCGGCAGGCCTCGTGCCCACTTCAGCAGCTGCACAAGCACCTCCAGCACAACCCAACATAGTTAGCCAGCCATTACCCCAGCATTCAGCCTCGGGAGAAGCAAGCCCCTCGGGAGTCAATTCCATCTTTTTTGTTGATTCTATCTGATCTTTTATTTGTCTTACCAATCTTATTGTATTCTCCCCTTTCCCATGTCAGTTGTATTTATCCCTCTTTGGTGATTTCATGGAGTCATTAGTTTGATTTGTCCTCCCATTGAGGCAGTCTCATCGTTCAGCTTCAAACCCCATCCGATTCAAGCCTGATCCTATAATGTTCTGTACCGTGTCAACCAGTTTGAGCCTATTATTTTCATTCCCGCTCTCGTGCGCATCAGCCACTTGGCCATTCATAGTGATCCCCATCTGATGGTCGAAAACTTGTGTCACAAATGGGGTACGAGAAAGGAGCCCCTTGGGCAATACAACTAAGGAACTGCCGAGCCAATCAAGGCGAAAGAACAAAGAGAGCACAAAGAATTGGGATACGAGCGTCGATACCAGCAGAAGAGATCGCCGCACTTTGGTAAGTCCCCCAAGATGATCATTTCCCGCAATTTAACTAACTTCACTAGTGCAGGCATCTTGAATCCAAGCCAAAGTTTGTTCATAGCCTCAAGCTGTTTAATTTTTCCAGAGAATGGTCATTCATTGTCAGAGCAGACCTGTAAGCAGTTTCAGAGTTGTACAGTGCTTAGCAGAGTCAGAACAGTTGGCAGTGCGTCACGTAGTAGCAGCACAAGATCCTGTTCAGAAGGTAGACTCAAGAGCCTGACAGATGATACAGCTGGAGATCTGGACATTTTATTCCAAGAACAATTGGAGGTGCTCGCGGAAGACTTAGTAGAGCACGATAGAGTCAGAGAAGGGGAAAACGTTTGTTTCACCACCACAGCCAAAATCACCAGGACCAAGCATCAAGAATCGGAGAAAGTTTTCACTGGACCGATGATCGTCACCCATCAGCGTCTCCTAACTGAAAAGTACTACCAATGATCGTCGGCCACTCCTGAGCCTTGCAACACACTCCATTATAGGCCATGCATCGCAATGTTTCTTGTTTATTGCATCCACACATCACCTAAATCGCATCATATGCATTGTATTTTCCTTTCGTTTGCATTGTAATCATAATATGAACATTGGCATAACCATTACCCGATGAGGAAAATCGGGAAGCCAGCCTACTTAGGAAGAGTTTTGATCCTCCTCACGTGTTGCTACCTGTGTGACTTAGGGAGTGAGGGAGCTAGTATTCGTGGGAAAGTGGGTGAAATGTACAAATTCCTAACAGACCTATACCTCCTATGGGAGACAAAATGCTAGGATGAAAGTGAGAGTGCGAGCAATAAAAAAAAACATAGACTCAGGAGCACAAAAGAAATAAGATGATAGAAGTTGCAGATAGAAGTCGGCTCTAATGAGAGAGGCAAGCAAGACGACTCTATCCCTATCACATAACTTGGAGAGAAGTTGAAGCATACACCTACCAAGCCCATACATTTGCAAAGGAACTTGCCACCCCTTAAGTTAAACAGAAGAAAGCAGCCACCCCACAGCCTAGGTGTTTATTACCTCCAAGCAGGGATAGGGTTGGTCAGCATGCTTTTGAGGGAGTAAAAGAAAAATGAAATATCGAGAAAAGTAGGTATAGGGTGCTAGGAGTTTGGCATGGAGCCCATTTTACCCCGAAAGCCCATTGGTTGAGTGACAGCCACCATAAACCCAGGGATCCAGGTAGCACCATGTGAGTTGAGAACATTCTAGTTCCTTGTAGCAGGCAATGAAGGCTTCATCAGTGCTGAGGGCATATCTTCCATAAACCATGCATAAAGCTTGCTTCTATCTTATGAGTCTTGCATAAGTCATTTGGCATTCAGCATCTTCGATTACATCTCTTTTGCATTTTTCATTACCTTGCAAGGCGATTGCCCACGTTCCGACTAGAGGCATGCTAGCTGCCTTTTGAGTCAGAATATTGGCCAAAAAAAGGGATCTTCAACCTGGGCCATGTTAACTACTCGTTGGTTGGGAATAGGTCTTTGACTAGGGGCATGCCAGCTGCCTTTTCTAAGTCAAGAAGATCATGGGGACAGTACTACTTTTGGAGCATGTAGATGAGGCTTCTCAAGCACTTCTGGATAAGCCTATCAGTTGACGCAACACAGAAGCATAGCTGTCACGACACATGAAACTGGCTAGTGGTATGCATGGCAATAGCCCGCAGGTCCGTCGGAATTTCCAAGGCAAGTGTAAGCTCTGTCTGCTTGAGGCGAAATGCATGGAAAGTGGGTTTCCAAAATCTAGCCACAACACATAACAAGTGCCATTTCAATTCAACCTTGGCAATATTCAACAACGAGGATGATATGCTTCAAACCTATAGTTGCTCACGATCCTCAGCAGTTTGTAGAACATCAGAACAATGCTTGGATGTCACCATGGCTGGATATCCAGGTATGGCATATGAGTTGGTAGTTATGGCAGTTACCCAGTGAGCCCCATCATATACTAGCAATGCAAGCAGCTTCATTCCCAAGGTCAAAAGTGCAAAATGGTCACAAAAATTACGTTTTGACCCTCCGCAGCTTGCATATGAACGACAAAGTGTAAAGTGTCAAGAAAATGAATGCACAAGGCCTCTGAAAATTCACCACATGGGTAACTCGCAGAAAACCCCTTTACACCGTGAAGTGTGCAGAATAACCCACAAAGGGTGCGACAAATCATATTTGGGCAGAAACTTGCAAGTACCTAGCAGAATATCAAATCTCATAGCGTAGTGGCAGTACAACTCTCAGATGGTTGTCATATCAGGAAATTTTCAATAAAGCCCTCAAGTTTTGGGAAATTGCATGTCAGTCCCTACTCTTTTGCAAAACGACGCAAATAATGCCACCAGCATCAGCAGTAAGCACAGTTACAGTTTTGCCCTCTAGAGCGCAATTGTAGCCAGTTACCTTCCTAGGGGACAATCCAGGGATTATCGCTTTTTGTTTTTTTGGATTCTCCTTCCGAACAGATGAGATCCTTCAACCCCTCCTTCTTGGATTTTCGCAGGTGCGAGATCCTTTTCCTTGGCTCTTGACCGGGCGGTCAAAGTCGACCTTTTGATCAGGTGGTCAAGGCCATTTCTTTTTCTTTTCTTGGATTTTCGCGGGCGCAAGATCCTTTTGCTTGACCTTTTGACCGGGTGATCATGTTCCTTTTCCTTTTCCTTTGATTTTCGCGAGTGCGAAATCCAGCTGTTTGACCTTCAAACCAGGCGGTCAAGCTCATTTTCTTGGATTTCACGAGCGTGAAATCCAACTGTTCGACCTTTTGGCCGGGTGGTCTAGGTCATATCCTTCTCCTTGGATTTTCGCAGGCACAAAATCCAGCAGTTCGACCTTTTGACCGGGCAGTTAAGGTCATATCCTTCTCCTTGGATTTTCGCGGGCGCGAAATCCAACTGTTTGACCTTTTGACCTGGCGGTCAAGGTCCGTTTCCTTTTCCTTGGATTTGCACGAGCGCAAAATCCAGCTGTTTGACCTTTTGATCGAGCGGTCAAGGTCATATCCCTTTTTCTTGGATTTCGTGGGAACGAAATCCAGCTGTTCGACCTTTTGACCAGGTGATCAAGCTCATATCCTTCTCCTCGGATTTTCACAGGCGCGAAATCCAGTTGTTCGACCTTTTGACTGGGCGGTCAAGGTCTTATCCTTCTCCTTGGATTTTTGTGGGCGCGAAATCCAACAGTTCGAACTTTTGACCGAGTGGTCAAGGTCCTTTTCCTTTTCCTTGGATTTTTGCGAGCGCGAAATCTAGCTGTTCAACCTTTTGACCAAGCAATCAAGGTCATATCCTTCTCCTTGGATTTTTGCAAGCGCGAAATCCAGCTGTTCGACCTTTTAACCGGGCGATCAAGGTCTTATCCTTCTCCTTGGATTTTCGCGGGCGTGAAATCCAATTGTTTGTCCTTTAACTAGGCGGTCAAGGTCATATCCTTCCCCCTTGGATTTTCGCAGGCGTGAAATCCAGCTATGCGACCGTTTGACCAGGCAGTCAATGTCATATCCTTCCCCTTGGATTTTCATGGACACGAAATCCAGCTGTTTGTCCTTTTGACTAGGCGGTCAAGGTCATATCCTTCCCCTTGGATTTTCGCGGGCGCGAAATCCAACTGTTCAACATTTTGATCGGGCGGTCAATGTCATATCCTTCCCCTTGGATTTTCGTGGGCACGAAATCCAACTGTTTGACCTTTTGACCGAGCAGTCAAGGTCATTCCTTTTCCTTGGATTTTCGCGGGCGCGAAATCCAATTGTTTGACCTTTTGACCGGGCGGTCAAGGTCGTATCCTTTTCTTTGGCTTCTAACCGGGCAGTTAGAGGCGACCTTTGACTAGGCGGTCAAGGTCATTTCTGTTGCTTTTCTTTGTCTTCTGACTGGGCGGTCAGAGTCAACCTTTGACTGGGCAGTCAAGGTCATTTCTTTTCCTTTTTCATCACGGGCGCGAGATCCTTTTCTTTGGCTTCTGACCAGGCGGTCAAAGTCAACCTTCGACCGGGCGATCGAGGTCAAGGTTGTATCCTTTTCCTTGGCTTCCGACTAGGCGGTTAGAGTCAACCTTTGATGGGGCGGTCAAGGTCATTTCCGTTGCTTTTCCTTGTCTTCTAACCGGGCGGTCAGAGTCAACCTTTGACCGGGCGGTCACGGTCATTTCTTTTCCTTTTTCCTCGCGGGCGTGAGATCCTTTTCTTTGGCTTCTGACCGGGCGGTCAAAGTCGACCTTCGACCGGGCGATCAAGGTCATTTCCTTATCCTTTTCTTTGGATTTTCGCAGGTGCGAAATCCAGCTGTTTGACCTTTTGACTGGGTGGTCAATGTCCTTTTCTATCCTTTTCTCTTTTGGGTTTTCGCGGGCACAAAATCCCTTTGCTTGTCCTCGGTCCGTGCGGACAGGGCTTTCTTTTTTGCTTGACAAATAGTATGTTTGTCATGCCCCTTTTCTTTGGGCTAGTATCCCCAACTACTCGGTTGACAACCGTCAAGCTGTCTGGTAACCAGGTTGACAAGACTTGGCTGACTTGTCATATCCCGCCTCCTCAGGTTGATAACCTCGATAATCTGGTTGATGAGTTCGACAACTTATCATTTTCCTACCCATGGTTTCATCTATGCGCAGGATTCCTTAGATTTTTGCCATATCATTTCAGCATTAGCATCAGCATTGCATCCACTTACAAGCACCCATTCTTGTGTTTCTAATTTTAGCATTAGCTTTGCATTTTTATTCTCGAGCATCGGTTCGTGCATTTGTTTGGCATCACATTTCCAGCATCTAGCTCAGCAATCGTACGCATTTTGCATTTGCATATTTGCATTTTGGCAACGAGTCATGACTTTCGGTGCATTCACCAGATAAGCGACCTAATGCCTACAGCAAACATCACTCCTCCGCAACCTCAAAATGGGGGTATCTTGTCAACTTTGAGCATCGGTCTTGGTACCCTCTGTCCCTCCACCTCGCTCAATGAGGGGCATCTGTAGACACCTCGATTTTGAGGTGGCTCATAGGTAAACACTCTGAAGATGTTGCCTTGGATGCAGTAGGCCCAACCACTTTCGAATCCTATTTGACACTTTAACCAGCTAGAGATCAATGCATAAACCGACCACAAGCCTATAGCAAGCCCGTGGCCCAATTAGCAATTCAGGCTGCTAGTGGAGAGCACCAATGTGGAGCACTAGATTGGAGCATCAAGCAAGAGCACCACAGTGGCGCACCATGCTAGTGCACCAAGCCGGCGCACCAAGTTGGCGCACAACCACTTTTCAGGGTGCTAGCTGCTGACTTTCCATCTTTCGTGCTTGTAACCCTCGCCTGCGAATATTCCTTACAAATCTACGCAAGGCTGTTCATTTTTGAGGTTGTTTGCATCCCATTGGAGTTACCTTATTGAGATTCTATAGAAAGACTTCCATTGGCAACCTTTTTCCTCTCTTGGTTGAGCTACCTACCATCTCTTGGCTGAGCTACCTACCATCTCTTAGTTAAGCCACTCACCTACTCTCAGCAACCTACTCTCGTTTCCAAAGGATTTTCTTACATCTCAGAGCATTTCCAGCTGACCCAAAGCAACAAGGAAGTATTATCTTGAGCCATCCAAGGAGGAAACATCCAAGGCAAGGTAAGATCTTTACTTATCACTTTATTTAAACACTAGATAATACACTAAATAAAGCATGCAACTAACTGGATGTATGATCTATTAGTAATCTTTTTTTCGTGTCTTTTATGATAAGTTGGATGCTCCTACATGTGTATTCATAATGCTCTTGTGTCATGGTAATTCCGGCAATATGTGATTTCTGTTTTACATAATGAATCATGATTCCATGCAAATACTGGCCATGAAATGATCTATAAACAAACTCTCTGCATGTTCATCATCTTTACATGTTTGTTAAGTTAATTAAATCATTGCATAATCCTTAGAATCCACCAAGCAGTAATTACAGCCCTTTAACCCATGAATATGCTTGATTTAAAGAGAAGTGATAAGAGGACTTTTTATGCTTGCTTTTCATAATATTTTAGTTCCCTACCATCTAAATAATTGACCTGGATAAGATTAATCTCAACTTATCTCTAGCACTTTGCCCAGGTTCTGAAATCAGACTGCTATCTGATTCAGAATTTCTGGGGTGCACCAAACTGGCACACCAGGTTGGCGCACCTAACCAGAGCACCATCCTGGCGCACAATCCTGGTGCACCAATCTGGTCAGAGAATAAATCATCAACTTTAGATCATGATCTACATGCTTTTCCGGGTGTTTTGGACTTTGATGCTTTTGGTGTTTATTCTCTGATATGTCATGTCTTTGTATGCATGATTTCAGCCAAAGATAGCACTGTTTATATGACTTTTGCATCTTGCATGTTCAACCTGTTGTCGTAATCTGGTGAATTGATTGCCTCATGAACTCCTATTTGGGAGGTTCTTATGCAACAGTCCATGATCCAGATCTGGATAACATGGCTGAAACTTATTGATTTTATTTAACATAAGGGTGGTGTGGTCTTGTGTGAGGCATATAGCCCATGAGCACAAGACCCATATTGTGTTTTCATGCTAGGTTTTTGTCAGATACTCATTGTAGACACCCCAATTTTGAGCTCATTTGGCAGCAGGCTCCTCCGGTTGATGCTCTGGTCGCAACCACCAAAACCCTAGCTCACACAAGCCCAATTAGGTTCACACTAGCCCACAT
>JAMKQA010028026.1:0-13369 GCA_024699735.1 Posidonia australis
GAGAGGGAGTGCGGAGGCTGAGGAGGAGTCGCACGCCGGAGGAGATCGCGTGAGTGCGGGGGGGGGGAGGGGGGGAGGCTGGTGCCGTGCACCGCCGAAGCTTGAGGACACGCGAGGCTCGTCGAAGCCAGGTACATGTTCCCCTTCAGTTTCCCTCCGTCTGTTGAGGTTTGTTAGGGTTAATGGATAAATCAATGGGTAATGCTGTTAAAATCATGCAAAAATAGGAAAATATGTTGGATTGTGAGGAATGATGTATTTACGTTGATATCATGTTGATCCATGTATATTTTGTGGGAATTTTGTGGAAATTCTTGATGCATGCTACAGTGACATCGAATGGGCCTTATGGCTTTATGATTTTCTTTAGAACAACATGCTTAATGGTTTTATGATCGGTTTGAGGGGTTTTGAAGTAGACTTGGAGGTCTACGCCCCATGTTTTACTTGTAATTTTTGTGGTGTTTTAGAGGGGTCCGCTCCTTACTCCCACTTTGGAGAGAAGTGACGACGGAGGTCGGGGAGGTTTTCTGCAATCGCAGAAAATGGTACTGGGTTCTGTATGCCGAAATGCTCCCAGGTGGTTTCTTAGACCACTGATTTGGACGACCGAGAGAAATTCGGTCGATCGAATCAGGCGGTTTTGGACGACCAGATGATTTCGGTCGACCGTTCTGGCAGGGGACTGATAAAACTGACAGGGATTCGGTATACCGAAATATTTCGATCGACCGAATCAGGGATTTTCGGTCGACTGAGACCCTATTCAGTATGCCTAATCTGGACCTAGGGCAATATTGAAAATGCTTAGAAAAGTGTTGATAAATATGGATAAATACATGATAAATGTATGAGATGCATGGAAATGACTTGTGAAATATTGCATGTGAGTATGTTGATTTTTAATGATGTTTTCCATGAGATATTGAAACATGACTTATGTGTATGAATGTGGACCCATGTGAGGGGTGAATGCATGGTATAATGACCATGATTGAATGTGTGGGATGGAAACCACAGATGATAATATGATGCATAATGCGTGTGATTTACAACGAGTTTATGAATGAAACACTGGTTTTGACAAATGTTTTGAAAAGAGAAATTACATATGATTTTAAAGAGACTAGTGGAAATTGTAGGAACCACAATGAAACTAGGACTTGCCGACGAGGTAGTGAGACCTCTAAAGATGTCAGGGACGTGTCCTTGGTTGTGGTTGCCGAGTTTACGGTCTGGGTAGGAGTCTCGAGACTGTGGTGGTACTGTAGGACCCGGGGTACGGGAGACCCGGACTACCCTCAATGCCGGTGCTAGACGGGTCTGGGGTTAGAGTCCCCAGGTGCTCGGGCACCAGGGCGTCCCGAGGACGCACTCCGTGCTTGTACCAGTGAGGGTACATTTTGAGGCTGCGACCGAGGCGGTTGAACTCCAGCGCGGGGTGGTTCACCCCGGCACTGCAGTGTGGGTGTGGTGACATGAATCCTCACCAGCTGCTTGTGGCCAGGTCTATCGCCTGTGGCCAGGGTGATGCGACCAGTTTTGGAATGGAAAAGTGTGGATTTGTGTATTGGACTAGTTCCTAGTCCGGATTTGTGATAAATTATGCTAATGGTTTTAAATGATGTTTTGGGCTAGGAAACTAAATGAAATGATTTGCTTCTCCTGTGTTGAGTATAAAGGTTTATCAATGAGCATGAGATTTGAAAGAAAGGAAAAAGAAAGTTTGAAATGGCATTGTTTTCAAAGTCTTTCTAATCGAATGTGTGGTTTTGGTAATGGTAGTTTTCTGGCAAATGTTTTTGCGGGTTCTATCGCTATTTTGGGGGCACGTACGGGGTGACATTCCTATCACTCATGTGTGTTTTCTTTGTCCCCTTTTGTTTCAGGTGCTCAGGAGTAGGAGCAGTCTAGTCTGGTGCATCTTTTCGAGCCACTATTGCCACACACAAGTTTGGGTGTTTAGCTTTATTTATTTAATTCTGTTATTTAGATTCTTTTAGTTGCTCTTGGGTAGTTCCTGTATTGTTGTGTAGCACTGGGGTGTTACAACTAGAGCATATGATAATGAAGAGGTGAATAAAGGGTATAAAGGATGGAATTAAGGTTAATATATATGATGATGTCAATGTTGCTAATAAAGCAACAACTTTCATTGATTTGTCACGTGAAGCAAACGACATTATAAATTAAGCGATTGCACGAAGACACTTCAAGAAGGCTAAGGAAGAAATCCAATGCGTAATAAAAAATATCAAATTTTCAGGTGATGACAAGGGGATACTGTTGAAAAATTTAATAAGATTCATTCTATTACCCATGCTGCTTTAAAAAGAATTAATGATAAACTTGTGATAAGGATTCCTCCAAAAGTTAAGACAAAAGGTAGTGGAAAAGGTGGAAGACCAAAGGGTGTTGGTGAGAAGAGATGGAAATCAGAGTTTTAGAAACATAGTAGAAAGCATAGGAAATGCAATTGTTGTAAGAAACACAATGTTGGATATGATTTTCGCAATTGTCCACTGAACCAAGAAGTAAATCAAGGAGATACAAAAGATGTTAATATTTCTAGGTGTGTTTTTTAATGTTTTTTTGGCAATGGTAAGTAGTATTAGATATAAATCCCAAGGAAATAATTTCAAGGGAATTAGGAGTCCATAGTGCATCTAAAACTACGAAAGCAAGGCAATGTTCATGCCAATAATACAGACCAACCAGCGAAGCTGGCAATATAGTTCCAATGTATAAAAAACAATTAAAGCTACTGCCCCATATCTTCAGCAGCAGCAGCTTGGTGTAAGGTGGTATCAGTAGAGGGAGGAGGAGCATCTGAAGAGGCTGTGAGATTCTCAGCCCAAGCAGCTTTCATAAAGGTTAATGAGTTCCTCAGATCCTCCTTCTCAAATCCTGGTAGAAGAAAATCGAACCAATGCCCCATTAGTCCAATGATATCAGAAATTATGATATAAGAAGGTTTAAAAGTGTCACGAAAAATTCTACTGTTTCTTTCTTTCCAGGTTACCCAGAGAATAACTTGAATCAAAACAGACCAGCTGCAGTTATTTAGTTGAAATTTAAGCGCGGGTTTATGCTGATATAAGTAACACAGATTATAAAATCCAGGATATAACTGAGAACATAAGAAAAACTACCAAATCTGGGAAACAAATTCGCAGAACATAAATAAATGGTTATTACTTTCTGTATTTCGATTGTAGAAAATACAGCTAGATGAGCCAGCCCACCCTCTTTTTGTCAAATTTTCCTTAGTAAGATTTTTGTTGTGAATAACAAGCCAGGAGAATAGCTTAACCTTGAGGGGGGCTCAGGTCAGCCATACTTGCTCAAAAAAATTGAATCTGAGACCATTATCATTCAATACATTATAACAGGATTTAACTGAAAAATTAGAAGAAGAGGTTGGGGTCCAGGATATATCATCCCTCTCCACCCCCAAAGTAACAGATTGAATAATTTGTGCCAACAAATCAAGTTGAAATTGCAATACATTGTACTCATAAAACTGTGCTTTAGAATAATCAATCAGCTTATTAATGTCGGATTCAAAAATATTACAAATTTTGTAAACAAAGACTTTCCTCCATCTGCAAATAGAAAATAATTGAGGGAGTAAGTACTCTATTTTTTTTCCATCCCACCATTTCTGTTCCCAAAATAATATTTCTTTCCCATTGCACAGGTGGAGAGAACTGAAGCAATTAACAACATCAAAGCTGCTTTTCAGGCAAAGCCATAAAGGGGAACAATGGTTAGAGGAAATGTTTAGGAAAGCCCCAAGCCCAGATTGGTGCATATACCTGACCTTCACTAATTCTTTCCACATTGCAGGGCTATCCCAGGAAAGTAATTGCCAGACTAATTTAGATTTGAGTGCAAAATTAAAGTTCCTGAGATTTAAGATCCCCCAACCTTTTTGCTTTTTAGGTCTACAGAGTAAACCCCACTTAACTAAATGCCTTCCTTTATCGGCAGTAGGATCTGACTTTCAAAGGAAGTTGCTCCTAATCCTATCAATGTCTTTCTCTATCTGCCTAGGCATGTGCAATACAGACATATAATACGTAGGAATGGCAGTTAAAACAGAGTTAATCAGTGTCAACCTGCCACCAAGAGATAGAAAATGAGCTTTCCAATGGGATAGCTTTGATATTAATTTCTCCAGAACAGGAGACCAATCCCTACGCGAAGCCCTCCTATAATGGAGTGGAAGACCCAAGTAAGTGATAGGCAAGACTGCAGATTTGCAACCAAGTAGATTACAAGCATAATCGACTGAATCCTGATCAACCTTGATCCCAGTAAGAGAGGATTTGGAAAAGTTTATTTTAAGGCCTGAACAGGATTGGAAGCAACAGAGGATGCGTTTAATATTCACAATGTTTTCAACACCCTCCGCTAGGAAAAGAATGGTGTTATCCGCATATTGGATGTTTAGTACATGAGAACCCCCATGAGGGAACTGTATGCCTTGAATGAGGTTGTGATTTAAAGCCAGCTGAAGCATACGGTTCAAGATGTGGGTGGCTATAATGAAGAGTAAGGGGGATAACGGGTCCCCCTGTCTCAGCCCGTTGGAAGATCCAAAGTAACTGTGAGATGTGCCATTGAGAAGAATGGAAAATTATGCAGAAGAGATGCACATCTTAACCCATGATATCCATTTCCCCTCAAATCCTAATCCCTGAAGTTAATGGAGAAGGAATTCCCAATTGACCTTATCAAAGGCCTTCTCGAAATCCAATTTTAAAATAAAACCTGGCACCTTAGAAGAATACATGAAATGTAGAGTTTCCTGGGCTACCAGAAAACAGTCCCTAATAGAACAGCCAGGGAGGAAGGCACACTGAGAATTGTCTATGGTCTGATTGAGTGTGGGGGATAGCCTAGAGGCTAGAGTTTTGGTGAATATCTTGTATATGCTATTTACCAAACTGATAGATCTGAATTCAGTAATAGAATTAGTACCAAGCCGCTTAGGAATAAGGACAATAAACGTCTGATTTAAGGGAGAGAGAGTATCTGGTTCAGTAGAGGAGAAAATGTGATGGAAAATGTGCATAATGTCATCTTTTAACAGTTCCCAGAACTGTTGAAAGAAGAAAATAGGGAACCCATCGGGTCCAGGGCTTTTATCCCCAGGGAGTCTATTTAAATTTGCCTTAACCTCTTCCATAGAAAAGGTGCTTCAAGAGAATCGGGTCACAGATCTTATTAGGAATCAACAGGTCCTAGTTAAGGAGGACACTGGAACCAATTTGGTTGTTGAATTGCCGAATAAAATAATTTTCAATTACATCACTAATGGCCAGGGGGATGTAATCACAGTGGAGTCAACAGTCAGTGAAAGAATAGCATTGTTTCGCCTATGAGAGTTGACGACGTTATGAAAGAAGGAAGAGATAGAATCTCTCTCCTTCAGCCATTGAATTCTGGACTTTTGTTTCCGGAAGAGCTCTTTTTCTTTTAAAAATTCAAAGTGTTTATCTCTAAGAGCTTGTCTCTCTCTCCAGGTCTCTTCATCTAGAATAGAATGCTCAGCTAAGCCATCGATGCTTAGGATGTGAGATTCAATGTCACTTAACACCTGATTTCTCTTCAGATTAATCGGGCCAATCCATTTTTTTAAACTTTGCTTCAAGAATTTCAGTTTATAGGAGAACCTAGCCAGGGGATTAGCTGAGTAGGATAAGTCTCTCGACTTCACCCAACAGTCTTGGATGAAGGAGTGACATCCTTCATAAAGGAATCATGATTTATATAGTTTAAAAGGTGACGGGCCCGAATTTTGCTTTAAAGTGTTTAAAATAATTGGGACATGGTCAGAAACTACTTTGGCCATCCCAGAGCAGAAGGAGTTGGGGTGTTTGACCAACCAGGAGGTAGAAGCGAGCAAGCGGTCAAGTTTAACTAGTGTAGGCTCGGTCTGTAGATTTGACCAAGTGTAGGAACAGTTATTGGGGGAGAGGTCCACTAGATTTTTAGCTTTAATGAAGTCATTAAACGATGACATATGTGAAGAAATCCTAGGACAAGAGGAATGCTCATGAGAGTATCTAATTAAGTTGAAGTCTCCACCAATAACCTAATTTCGTTAACCACTTGGCTGAGATCTCGTAGTTCCTTGATAAAATCAGACTTAAGTCTGGGAACACAGGGTCCATAAACCCCAGTATGCCACCACGCAAAGTTATCCTCCAAAGAAAGGAATAGGAGGGAGAGACAATAAAGACCCGGGAAGTGAGTCAGAAGGCTCAACTTTCTACCATCCCAGCCTATCAGAATGCCTCCAGAGGCACCTGAGGAAGCAAGATAAGACCATAAATTAATTTTCTTACCCCCTAGAGAACTAAGCAATGCAGGAGAGAAATCCTCTTTTTTAGTTTCAGAAATAACAGGGATGTCACATTTTTGTGATCTTACTAGATTATGGACAACTCTAGATTTAGAACCAGACCCTAAACCTCTTATATTCCATGCTGCAATGATCATAAACACATGTTTGAGGAAAGAGAGGGAGGATCCCTCTCACTAGGATGATTCCAGTTCCTCAGGGAAATGGGGTATTTCCCCTGATCTAACCTGACTTGGGAAAAAAAAATTCGAGCCTCAGTGGTGGAACTGAGGTAGATGCCTATTTTACCACAAAAATCTTGAAAGTGTTGATAGGAGTCCCAAGTCAAGGGATCAATATCCTTTTCATGCATATCAGGCAAACAAGGATCACTACAAGAGTGAGTAGAAGTAGATGCATCAAAATGATCAGTGTTAACATTACTAGACAGATGCCAGTAGCTTCTTGAACTTCCCCATGGAAAGATTCCTTGCGCGGATCTCTGCTTGGACAAAGTTGGACTCGTCCAGGGAAGAAGGAGCATCGCCTCTTTGGGAGCAGTCCATTTTGAAGGATAAGGAGGAAGAGGCTTTGTACCAACCTTCCGAAGCAGGCAGGGTGGGGGAAGATTTATTCCAGCCCTCGGAAGTAGAAGGAGAAGGTGAGGCCTTGTACCAGCCCTCAGAGACAGATGGGGTAGGAAGAATCCCCGTGGAACCAGGAGAAGGGTCGCTTGCTTGTGGTTGAGAGAAGGATCTAGTCCAAACATTAACCCCAGG
This sequence comes from Posidonia australis, assembly GCA_024699735.1. Classification (NCBI taxonomy): domain Eukaryota; kingdom Viridiplantae; phylum Streptophyta; class Magnoliopsida; order Alismatales; family Posidoniaceae; genus Posidonia; species Posidonia australis. Next base: position 7,132 of record JAMKQA010028026.1, read on the forward strand.
TCTAGAGTTTTTCCCCGACTTGCTTCCACCCCAGGTCTTAGTGGCTTTGAAAGACTTTCTACTAGGTGGGGGGGCTTTCTGATGCGAGACAGGAGAAGGTCTAGCGGGCCAGGTGGCAGGGGTATGTTGCGCTGGAGGGGAGGGGCCGCAAAGATCCCAGCTAGCTCTGAACTTGATTGGGTAGACGATACGCCCAAAAGCGTAGAAGCGGGTGTCCGGAAGGTCTTTTCCATAGTACAACAGAATACGGCACCTAGCAAAACTTTGCTATTTTGCACTCTCTACAGAAAGGTCCACCTCTAAAAGGTCCGCAAAGTCAGCAACCATACAACTAAAAACGTCGACGTTCCATAAATGGTGTGGGATACCCTCCAGTTTGACCCAAACTCCCTCCTCACGAAGGGTGAAAACCGCATTAGACTGTGGTGACCATGGGTAAAGGACGCTGAAAGAGATTGCAAGGAAGAATCGTAGAGGTTCAGGGTATCTGCCTTAATCTTACGGGTGGGGAATATCAGTAAAAATTTTCTAGGGGCTGAGAGTTTGACTTCTACCTCGGAAGCCAAAGGCCAGTGTGTCGCTATGTGGTGTTCTAGCAACTCCTTGGAGAGCTGAGTGGAGTGGGAGGAGACTAGAGCACAACAAGAGAGGGAGAGGAGGAGGTCATATGTAGCTTCGGAATGATGGTAGGAAAATGAGGGGATTGACCCGCCATGCTAGAAGGAGGAGCGGCTGATTTCCCTTCCTGGAAAAATTTACAAATAGCCACCGAGTGAGTAGGAGAAAGACAGCGAAAACATAAACCAAAATATTTGCAGTTGCTCTTGGTGTGGCCTAGAAGGCCACAGGCAAAGCAACGGCCCGAGGCTCGACAGAATGTTACCAGAGGAGAGCAAGCCTTCCGACGCTGCACCGTGATCCACTCCGGAGGCTCCGCAAAGGAATGAGAGTTTTTCCTTTGGCTAGGGATGGGAGAGGTGAGGGGAGCAAAGCGGGAGCCTAAAGATGGGGGAAGAATAGAAGAATCCAGAGTGTCAGAAGATTTCTTATCGTCAGAAGATCGTGCAAAAGAAAGACCCGAACCGCCACTGGAAAAAGGAGGCGAGGGAGACGTGCAGTCAGCACTGTAATGCGTCAGACAGGCGTTGTGAAAGACAGGAGAGCGGCGCTTGAAATGACATTTGTCATAAAAGCGATCATTAGTCGAAATGTAATGGGCATGCTCTGCCACTAATTGTGTCTCAAGCGGAGCGCATGACTCCGAGCCGATTTCGGAGCCAAGCGAAGAAGCGAAGCGTTCAGAGAGAGAAGATAACAAACAGTCGTCAAGGGAGGCGGGGATGCAGTGCAATGAATGCCCGTTGTCAGAGTAACTCTCGAGAACCGGAGCGAGATTGGAGCGGTCTGTGCCAACTCGGGGCTCAAAGGCTGAGTCCAAATCATGATAGGTACAATGCTCGTAGGGATAATGTAAAGCACCGGCACCCGATGTGGTATCAGGATAGTGTTCTATGATAAGAGGAGGCTTACCGTGATCCCGTAGTAACACGGGAACACAAAAGGAAGAAAAGTTCCACACGGAACACGGAGCAGACACTGCTGTGCCGTCAGAGCTATCAAAGGCTGCAGGCTGACGCCCTATCGTCTCCATCAAGACGCTAGGGTTCCGGTCACCTACCGGCGGCAGCCCAGACGACACACTAGTGGAGACCACTGGGTCAGAAGGGGAAGAGAAGGAAAAAAAAACTCTCCAAATCCATGAGACAGACCGAGGAAACTTCCTCCGTCGAGGTACAAGCCTCGCAGTCGTCGGAGAGCCGCCGTAAGGACGTAGTCTCCCCAGGGAGAGTCCGAAGATCCCTATAACTGGATCTTTCGTAAAACTCAATAATAAAAGGAAAACTACTCCAACCAGACAAGAAGGGGGCCTTGTCCAAGCTCAGTCGACATAGATTAAGACTCTTTAGCCAACTGCAAACTAACGATTTACCACGCATAAAACAGTCCACAGCTAGATCTAGATTAGCAGCTAAAGGCATGGTAGAAAAGGAACTGTCGTAAACAAAACCTAAAAGCGACCCAAGAGGGCCAAAATAAAACTCGGAACCCCCGCGTTGGCGGTAGTTTCGACAGGAAAACCCTAGCAGAGCGCTGGGTATCAAGGAGAAAAGGATATTTGCCTCCGATGAAGAAAGAACGTCGCAGAGAGCGGCGACGGAAGGGGGAGGAGGCACCTCGGTTGCGCATACCTGCGAGGAAGGGATAGGCGTCTTCCTCGACCTGAGGAGTGTGCCACCAGAAGGAGGCACGTCCCGCTTGATCGGGATCCTCTCCGCAAAGACTATGGGGGTGGCAGAGTTTGCCACGGCAAGAGATCTCTTGGTTTTGCGGCGTGATTTGCGGATCGGAGCAGCGGGGGTAGAGGCATCTTCCTCCTCGAAGAGGCTGGCCTTGAAATCCTTCCAGTCGAAGGATGTGGCACGGCGAAGGAGGGCTTTCAAACGGCGGCTAGGGTTTCGAGAGCCATGGCTGAGAGTTTTGTGGTTTCGCATTACGGAACGAGTTCTGTGGTAGTTGGTGTTTTTTAATGTTTGTTTTTACTATTTCATGTTTTGTTTGTATTCCAATTTTTCATCGTATACAAACTAACATCTTCTAATTTTTTGTATATTTTAGGAAGACAACAACCAAGTTGAATGAAGAAAAAGACGAAGGTGATGAAATGGAGGAAGATTTATAATAATATACATTTAGTATATTTCTTTGTCATGGATAAACAAGGAACCATCTATGTTTTATTGGTTGCTATCTAAATGTTTTTTGTTGACACTTGTATTTTGTTAACTTGTAATGTCTTTAACTCTCAACAAATAGTTACAGCAAACTTAAATTCCTTTATTTTTAGGTGAATTCTTTTTTATGGATTAAATGACTTATTTTTTGATGCACATTTTCAATTTTATCGGGGGAACCGAAATGTTTCATATTAACTGAAACGAAATGAGTGTTTGTTAGAGGCTAAATGAGTGTTTCTTTTAAATGTTTAATATTTTATCGGATAAACTCGATCTTTCTAGTCTAATTCGCTTGCTAGAGGTTGAATGAGTGTTTGTTATGCCTAGATTGTGTTCTAATCTTATTGATGTGAGTGCCAAGACAATACTAGATGAATGTGAAAGACGATGTGCAAAAATTGCGGACAAATCTACATGAATTGACAAAATCGTGAAAATCAAAAGGGGAAAAAATAACCCGTGATGGGGTTAAATGTCGGCCCTCAGGCCTGTTACTGTAGCCCCTCGGGCGATGAAGAAAATCATGAAAATCGAGAAATTCTCGGAAAGCGTCTCGCAAATCAGCGGAAATTAGGATAAATCTGAGAAAATCAAAAGGGGAAAATAATCCTCATTCTAGGACCATGTCGGCATTGACAAGCCTTTTACTATACGCCCTCGGGCGATGGAAAACCAAAACAAGTCAAAACCACAGAAAATCGGGGAAAATCCGAAAAACGGGGAGTAAACCAAGCCAGAATCAAGCTAGGAAAACATACGCAAAGTCGAAGAAAGGACGAGAAAATCTGTGCAAAAAGTTGTGAAAAGCCATGCAAAATGCAAGTGTGAATGCAAATGTGAGAAGTTTAGGGGGTTTTGTGCAAAAAGCCCAAATTCCGAGGAAAACTGAAGTTCTGAATCCCAAGTCGTAAAAAATACATAGGAAAACACATTCTATGCAAGTATGAAGAATTCTAGGGTCAAATGTGCATCCCTAGTTAAAATGAAGTTCTCTAAGGGTCAGAATGCAATTCTACCACTAAAACATGCATTTAAACCAATTCTGCATAAAATTAGGGTAAAAATGCAAGAAAAATGATTCAGAAAAGATCCAGGAAGTTTCAGGGGCAAAATGGTCATTTTACCCCTGAAAACAAACAATCAGAGGAAAATCAATGAAGTACAGGGGCTAAACTGCAAATTACCCAGCAGAATAAAGCATCAAGAAGAATTTCAGTAAAGACAGAGGGTTAAAGTGCAATTTACCTTGAGTAAACATGCTTCAGAAAAGTTTTAAAAACAAGTTCAGGGGTTTAAATGCTATTAAACCATAAAAATGAACATTCTGGAAAGTTTCTGCAAAGTCCAGGGGTTTAAATGCAAATTAACCAGCAAAACACATGCATTTTGGAACATTTAAAAGAATACAAGGGATTCAATGCAATTTCTACATAAAAAATGAACTTCAGAAAGCATTCGAGAAAGCTCAGTGGCCTCTATGCAATTTGTCTAAAGCAAAAAGCATTTTAAATGAACTGGAGGGCTTTTATTAAAGTTTTAAACTTAGAAAACATTATTTTAAATGTTCAAGGTTCAGATTGCAAATGTCATAGAGAAAACTTGTTTTAAAAAACATTCAGGGGCTAAATGTAACTTTTTAGGACTTAAATGTGATAAAAACATGCACTAATATGATAGGAATTAAAAGATGAACTCTTCAGGGGGCCAAATGCAAAATTCAAAGGCAAAATAAAGAAATAAAAATTATTTTAAAACTTAAGGGATTGAAATGAAAATGTCTGGACCCAAATGTAATAAAAAAGGTTTGAAATGTAACATTTTAGGACCTAAATGTAAAAATCAAAAACTTAACTGAATGGGTCATAAAAGGCCCATTTGAAGATTACTGGAGGTCGCCGACGCTTTGTCGCCGGCGATCCTCTCCGGCGACTTCCTGGGGGCTCTCCAGAGAGCAGCGGCAGCTACGAAGGCCCGGGGAAGCATCGAGGAGGCACGACAGACCTCCTCGAGCGGCGGGATGCGACTGGGTGGGCCCGAAGCCATCCCCCCCACCTCGAGCTCCAGCAAGGAGCTCTGCGGCGGTGGCTGGGACGTCGCGGGGGCTGTGGGCTACGGTGGAGCGGCGCGTGGCGAGGAGTTTTCCAGAGGTCTTGGCTTGGAGCGGGAGGCGTCGGGTTGCGCCAACGGCCTCTCGTCGGTGAGTGGCGGCGAGTGCAGGTGCGGCGACGTTACAGCGGCAATGAACGGAGTCCAAGGGCTGGGGAAGCTTCGGGGAAGTACTCGGAGGGTTCCGGTGGGTTTACCGGAGGCTGAGGTGGCCTGATGAGCACTCCCCACCTCGAGCTCCGGCGATGGTGGCGGTCGTCCGAAGGTTGGAGCGACGTCGGGCAAACCTGAGGACATTCGTGGTAATGCGGCGGAGCTCCCGGGCGTGGTCACTAGTGGCGGGGTCCTCCGGAGGCTTCCAACGACCACGCAGTGGAGGAGCGGCAGTCGGAAGTTGCAGCGGCGTCGGCGTTTTGCTTCTAGCCGTGGGAGGCCAACTGAAGCCTCCCTTGAGCAACGAGGCTCAGGGAAGAGGAGGAAGAGAGGGGGAGGGCCTGTGGGGCCTCCCCTAGGCTAGGAGGGTTGAAACCTCGCCGGGAGGAAGAAGGTGGCACACGGTGCCTTTAAACCCACTAACACCTGACTCCAGTAGACTCGAATGAACTTTACTGATGATAAAGTGATATGCGGTGCTAAATGGGGAAGGAATTACCAAGATGGTGGTCAGGTTGTCCTCCGGCTCCGGCTCCGGCTCCGGCGACGGTGCTCCGGCGGGCTGCTCTGGCTACGGCGGTTTAGAGGGTTCTGGGGCTTAGAGAGGGGCATGAGGAGATGGACTGGGTGTGGGGAATTGATAAGGCTCGTTCTGGGTGCGGGGAGTGGAGGAAGAGGGCTGACAGGGGTCTCTCTGGCGATCTCTGTTTTTCCCTCTCTTCTGTTGTCGTTTTTCTCCAGATCCCCCTATGGGTGGTTTCTCAGGACTCTTAAGAGGTGGGTGGCGCGAGGGGGTCGTGGGTCATGCAGTTGGGCAAACGTGGGAATGAGGAAGATCGAGGGAGTGGGTGTCGTTGAGGGGAGGAAGAAGATGATACTATTCATTTATTTTCCAAGTTCCGAAGTTTTCAATTAAAATGGTTTGGGCTTAACGGGCTTGGTTTTGTGGGCTTTTGGTTTTTTTCTTTTTTTGTTTTGTTTTTTTTTTGTTTTGGTTTTGATTTTGTTTTAAGTTTTGATTTTGTTTTTGATTTTAATAATTTGCTTTGGTGATTTTAATTAAATTTTGATTTTGTGATTTTGAAGTTTAATTGTTTTTTAAAATTAGGGTTTTAGAGGTTTGAATTTAATTAAGAGATTTTAAATTAATTTCTTTTGGGATTTAAAGTTTTTAGGTTTTTTTT